>JAULKM010000002.1:11564050-11611563 GCA_032355605.1 Rubia tinctorum
GAGATAACTGTAGGATTCAATCAAATGAGAAATCCTGTTTCATACAAAAGTTTTGAACATCACCAGATATGTTAATTGTAAGGTTGCTTATCTTAATGTTTCATTCATTTCCTTCTTTATCTTCAATTTTTATAGCATGAAGTTTCTTGTTTTATAAGCAAGAACTTAACTGCTCTGTGGTTAATCATTAGGAGAGATCTTTACATTCTTTACAGCATCTTGTGTTCTATAACTAATTGCTTGCTTCTCTGCTTGTAGAACGGACAAGATGGAGACACTGTTAAACAAAGTACTACTGATATGATAACCTTTGTAAGCTTCCTTTTTATACAGTTGATGTTATACTTAGATTTCTACTTCAACACTATAAATTGAGTGTTTGTATTTTATACAAAATGCCTGAGATTGCTACTTACTGCTAATTTGTTATACCATATAATTCTAATTGACATGTTTTTCTTCCAGGTTCAAAATCTTCTTCAACAAATGGTATAGTGCACTCTTTATCTGTCTCAATGTTCCTGTTTTTTGTTTCATGCGCTTAATCTTCAGTGTTGCACCAACAGTTTAAGTGTTCTTATGCTCGTCTAACTATTATCTTTCAACAAAGCAGGTTTCAGCCAACGTCAAGCTGTGACTTCTAAGTTCTTACTATTATGCTGCAGCACTGCCTTCAAGTTGTGAGCTCTTTTACATATCAAAGATTAAGACATCTTCTTCGTCTTTTGAGTTTTTTTAATATTCGTTACTTACAAATTTTCTTTTATCAGATTGATCTACGACATTGCTATGGCCACAATCTACAATTTTATTACATCAACTGATTTCAATGTCAGAGTACACATCCATTCCTCTACTGGTAAGACATTCTTAATCATCATGAAAACAAGTCTACAACGAGAGGAAAAAATCACTTCCTTTATTGACTTATAATTGCATCATTTTGACTCGACATAGGAGAAGGTAGACAAGTGAATCTGAAAAGATGGGTGCGATAAATTTTCCATTTTGCCTTGCATATTTCATGCCAATGTTCAATATGGAACCTCCAACACTGATGAATACACAATTTTAAACAATATGATACTGCAAAACAATTGACAGAAAAAGTAGCTGAGATTTGAATTCAGTTGAATATTAGTGTCCTGCAGTTTAAGAGAGTTATAGAAGTGACATTATGAAGGAATCCGGATTAATGTGCTTTGTTATGAGGTAACTCTCTGCTTATTGTTTACTTTGAACGTTTCACTTTTCCAGTGTCTTCTCTGCATCAAATATGGTTCCCTTATTTTGCAGAAATGGTTTATATGAACATGAGCTTCTCTGCATCATCGATACTTGATCATGTGCATATTGCAGCTCTAGATTACCATTCTGCAGCTTTGTGATGGAGAGTGTAATGTGTGATTCTTATGTCTATCCTTAATGTAGAACTTTATGCAGTGAGATTTACATAAGCTCTTACTAATCGATCCTTTCCATCACCACATAAATTTAACCATAAATACATATACCTGCATTTTATGGCCATTCCATGCCTCTTGTTGAGGGTTAGGATTGATTAATTTAGTATTGATTTAGTCTGACCATTGAAAAATCTGAAGGTTCCCTTTACATTCTAAGTTCTGAAGTGGTATTAAATTTTTATGATTGACTGGTACGAATGGAGTATATGGTTTACGAGTATTGTTCATCATCACAATTGTATCTTCTTGGATTGAATATGTGTTCCTTCCACAAATGTCTCCATTCAGTCATGCCCAGTGATTTTTTTAATCTTCGGTTATACTATTTGGGGAAACATGATTATTTTGCAGATGATATTTGATTATGATTCTGTAATAGTAGAAAGCTATATGGGGGTCTGGAATTTAATGAAGATAAAGAAATTCTGCAATACTAGATCAACCAATTATTTTCAGCAATAATGAGGAGCACCCTCCCTAGGAAATTGGACTTTTTAGCCCATATTCGACAGCCCGCGCGACACCTAGTAATGTACTACTCCCTCCGATTTCCTAACATTGGCTCATACTTTTGGACACTCTTTTTAACGAAGAGTGAAATGAATGGTGAGAATTGCATTGAAAATACAAAAAGTAAATTGAGTGGATGAAACAATCTAGGATTTGCCAAATATGGAAATGAGCCAATATAAAAAAAATCAGCCCAAAATGGAAAGGAACCAATGTTAAGAAACAATAGAGAGTATAGAACATAAATATTTTTCTACGGAATTCCATGGGCATTTGGCGCCTCTTTGGGAGAAACAGTCGAACACCTTAAATACGCACAAGTACATCTGCGGCGCCGACTAAGATATGTCGAATCTGCAGAGCTCCAAATCAGGCGTTGATGGCGTGGCGTCCCTGCACTCACAGCTCCAGAATCTTCAGAACCGTGTCAAAGTAATCTATATCAGCAACAAGTTACTAGTTTAAATGTTTTTGTTTCCCAGCAGTAATATTCATTTGTGACCTAAATCTCAGGAGCTAGAGTCAGAAAATGCAAAATTGTTAGCCGTGCTTTCGAATTGCAACTGTGAAAGTGTAAGTTTTTCAGCTGGCATTCTTTGATTTCCTGATTAATCTCTCTCCATTAAGTTGAATGATTCTTTGTATCAATGCAGAAGAAAGAAAAGGTTACCGCGGATGATGTTTGCGGGGAATCCAAGGAGGGTCTCTCAGGTTTCTTTTACTTGTTTTCATCATGAATTACACCGTGAATGTAAAATTCAATGCATTTCTGTTATTTATAAAATTCTAAAATGATTTGTATTTAAGTCGGCCTAGCATCATACATCTATGTGCGACGAGCTGCTATGAATAGATTGTGTAGGAACTTTGAAGCTCGATTTTAAGCACACATACTGATAATTTACATTGTGGTATTTTGCATTTTTCAGAAAGACATATGTTAGCATTTACTGTGTTTACATGTGATTGTGATTTAACCCCTGATTGCATGAGTTTTTCATTTGATGTAATTACTTTACACCTTCGTTTCATATGAAAAAATGGTGCTGATCGTTATAGTTATTGGTTGCAGGGGTTGATACCAAGGTTGTACATCAGTTTTCGAGGAGATATGTTGCTTTAAAAGTCATGTACTTTGGTCAGAGGTATTGAATCCTATAACTTAAATAATTTCAACTGCTTTAGCTTTTGCTCAGTTAAATGATTGATCTCTGCCTCTTACTGTGGTTAAAATGTTGTATCACATAGCATTTTGTTTATTTCCTGTTGATAAAAATGCAAAAATGTCGGGCTATAAATTTCTGCAAAGGTTACAATTTGATTTAAGCACTTTGTTTTTGTTCAAAAAACTAATAAAGTAGTGGTGTTGTGTCCAGAGAACATGCATGTTGACACCTTGGTTATTGTAATTAGTTAAAGTGCTGAAAAGAACCAACGGACCGGTGAAGACGTGGAACTCAAATTGGGTATTCAGCGTTGTGAAATTATTTGAGCTCCTGAAGTTAGGGTGGTACACAATGTTTGATTTCTATACCCCGGTTTAACTTGAATTAAAATTGAGATAATTTGAAAGATAAGTGATAGTTTGAGTAAACAAATTGGTAAAATATGTAAATATCATTCCAAGCATGTCCAATCTTTTATTTGTTGGAGAAGAAGTGCATTTCAATATACTTACATCTAACTCTTCTTATGTTGTCTTGGGCTTGACATTGTACATGGACTTATGAGCTTGAAATGGTAATTACACTCGATGTTCGCAAGAATGTCAGCTGATCATTGGGGAAATCGAAATTATACCTTTTGGCTTGCATAATTGCAGATAAAAGAATAATATGGTACTTCTGATTCTCTAGTCTAAACACTAAACTGGTACCTGAAACAATTATGAATTAAAAACCAAACTGAGTTATTATTACACATATGGACTTTGTATACAATTTCATCATAGTATGTACACATGTTTATTCTGAATAACTGTTGGTTCAGTTATGACTGTTTTTGTTCTTTTGTAACATAAATGGTTAAGCTTAGCTTTTGACTTCTATTTTACATGCTACTTTGTACTAGGTTCTATGGTTTTGCTTCGGAGGCACACATGGAACCCACTGTTGAGGTGTTTTCATGATCTTTCTATTTGTTCTCCGTATATTTGCAACAGCAGTTTGAGGATTCGTTTTCCTGGAACATCAGTTTCAGTTTATTCAATGCCAGCCTTATTCTTTCTTTCTCACCCTATCCATTGTTTTTCTTCTTTTTCGATATTCTTATCGTCGAGCCTGTTGTTATTCTTGAGTCAGTTTGGAAAGTTTGAGGTGTTTGCATTTGCTATGAATGTGATGGAGGCCTCAGATGAACTTTCTTTAATTTGTTAAAATAAAAATTGGAACTATATAGCAAGGTGTAATGTGATTAACCAACGAATCGTCCATTACATGTACAGTAGAATTATTATATTTCACCTAACAGACCAAGCCTTTTAAATTACATTATCTTGTTAACCCACTAGAAATTGCAAATTGAATCTCTAGAAAGAAACTCTCTTTTTTGTTTTCTATGAGCATGAAGCAACTTTTCTCCATAGTGGCTAAAATCAGTCTCAATTGCTTTATTCTGTCACTTCAATCAAGACTATGTACTGAAAAATTATTTAGGACCTACCATCTATTTTCAGGTTCTTCCCTGTGTTCCTTTTGCCAGTCATAACCTACTCGGCTACTCTAGAACCTTCTTATTTTAAGGGTAATTTGATGGAAGACAAGCATTACTTCTGCCACTAATTCCCTTGCAGTTCATCTCTAATTGCTTTAGCGTCCGAGTTCTTGTAGTCATAGATCGTCAAACCATCAGGGATTTTTTAAAGAACTGATAAGTTGTGTTAGACGTGTGGAGGATTTGAAGTGCATTAATTTCTTGAAGAAAAGTTACTTCCTCTTATGACACCCCCCTTATCCAGTTACTTTCTTTAAATCATGCAAGATAGTGAAAGACTGAGAGGAAATAGAATCTAGTGTGAATAACTAATATATGTGTTTTAACTAGCTCATTAAAATTTATATTGCAGTCTGAAATATTTAATGCTCTTAAGAAGACAAAGCTCATAGATATAGTAGACAAGAAGGAACTGCATTACTCAAGGTGTGGTAGAACAGACAAGGGAGTATCTTCGGTGGGGCAAGTATGTTTCTTCCAGTAGATTTTGCTACTGTTTTTTCCCGCATGACTGAAAATCTAGCATGTTATAATCATTTTGTCTATGAGCGATGTAAGTTATTACTCTTACCTTGAGAAACACTAGAATGCATACTTTTTCGAATTGAAACAGAAGTGGTGCAGCCATGCAGGTGATCGCTCTATTATTACGGTCAAACTTGAAACAAAATGGAAAAAACAACGAACACAACAGAGAAATTTTACCTGAAGAATTGTATGGTAAGCCACCATTCTCATGTAGAACAAACCTTCACATGTCATCTTGTCAAAAGATTCATGTTTCCATAACATCACATATTTTTTATTCAAAATGCATGTTCTACGCGAACATTCATGAGAACGGACTTCTGTCATATCTTTTCCTGGTGACCTGTGAACTTTGCTGAGAATAAATGTAATATATGTGTGTGCGTGTGTGTGCTTATTACAACCTTGAGATAATAGCTTAGTTAGTTTGTTCTGTAGTTAATGATACTTCATTTCTCCTCCTCAGAAGAACTAGACTACACTGGTATGATGAATAAAGTGCTTCCAAATGATATTCGAGTTATGGGGTGGTCTCCTGCTCCTGTTAATTTCAGTGCAAGGTCAGTAGGTAATCTTTTTTCCCGTTTCATGGTGGATTGGAGTTGTGACCACTACTATTATGCTTTGTTCTCCAAGTAAGATGATCTCATTTCCACCATAGTAGAATGAAGGAAGCTCATATATTGAGAAGGAAATTTGCGATACGAAGTAATAGTTCTCATTTTTATTAATATGTATGTGGTCGAGCATAGTAGAAATAAAGATATTAGTGGATGAGCTTGGCTAACATGTATACCGTTTTCCGTTCATTTGGATAGATATGGCCTTAGTTGGCCTTTGCTTCTTCTGACCATGGTGATCCTGTGATAATATTGACTAATTGTAGTTGTCAAACTGTGTGTTGACTACCCTTTTGTGATGTAACAGAGCTGGAAGGAGTATAACAATTTTGTTTTTGTTATTAATTTTTGACAAGAGTTAATGGTTCAAGGATATGTCTTTGGGTCTTCTCTAGGCACCTGGATAACGTCATGTTCAGTTTAATTTTACAGTGAAGAAACAGTTGAAGCTTTTGTCATGATCATATGATCAAGGGCTTTGTCTTTTTTCCCCCGTTTTTCTATCGTAAATTTTTTTACCCTGGAAAGATTGAAGAAAGGCCTCATTTCAGAATTTTTTTTGCACGAATCCTGTCAAATGTAACTCCCTAGTACTTAACTCAAAACATTTGACAACAATGCGCGTTCTGGAAACAAGACCTCATTTATCTGTTAGGTACCATTCTTCTGCAGGTTCAGTTGTTGGAGAAGAGAATATAAATACTTCTTCTGGAAAGAGAACCTTAATATAATGGTATCCCTATGCTTTTTCCTTGACTCAAAGTTTCAGACCTTCCTGAGTTTTTCAACTGTAGCTAAGATCCATTAATTGGATTCTGAACTTTTTATCCCACGTGAAACAAGGAAATGGAGATTGCTGGGAAGAAATTTGTTGGTGAACACGATTTTCGTAATTTCTGCAAGATGGATGCTGCTAATGTGCACAATTTTAAACGACATATCCTTAAATTCAAGATGTTCCCTTCAGGTGAAAGGTAATCTTTTCATGAAATCTATGTCTCCTTATATAGACCGCTCTTGTGCCAGTTTAAGTGGTGTTTTTTGTTAGCATTGACATCGTTGAGCAAGCAATTCCCTTTTCTTTTTGAAAGTTGATACTGAATTGAAACTTTAGCTTGTGCTAAGTTCTGTTTACTCATCATCAATTGATAGATTTTTAAGTCCCAAAGATCGGCGGAAATTGCAGACTTTTATTGCATGCTAAAACAAGCCCATGCATTTAGAATATCCGATATTATATCAAACTACTTGTCCAGTTCGCTTTCAACTCAATGAAGTGGGTCATGAAAACTGTACTTATAGTTCATCTTTCTTGGTTGATGGATTAGTAGTACCAGGCGAAGTATTTTCATTTTTCAGTAGTCTTTGAAACTTTGATGAACACCCGAAACAAAAAGAATACCTCTTTGTGGGAGAAGAAAGAGGTCCTTTGGAATGGGAGAGAATCACTAATTAATATGTGTGTGGAGGGTCTTAGTGCTGCTTTATATACTTTTCTGGTTCAGGTCAGTACTTGGTTTTAAAAATACGGGATGCGCTAAAATGCGCTAAGGCCCAAAATTTGAATAATGCGCGATGCGAGTACATCACAGATCAATGTGCTACCTATTTCATATTCAATATATATGTATGTATGCATATGCAAGGCAAGTTCAAATAATCAAATGTGATCCGTCAGTATCAGTTTATAGGATATTTTGATTTTCATTATCTTAAGCTTTACTATATTCTGTTAAGGAAGTACTCCTTATGAATCCATCTCCACTTTCCCTGGTCCCAGTGTTGAACTTAGGGAAGATTTCTATGTGACTGGTTTATACTCATTACCATCCATTTAATCTAGTTTTTTTTTTCTGCCTACCTAGATCCAATCTGTGAATAATCTCTCTTCACACGAAGAATTTGTGAAATTATCTCTTATTAAACATTTGATTATTAAAACTGCTACTACTATTTAAATCCTTCTTGACTTTTTCTCTGCAACTTGCAGTTTTGGGGGCAATGAACTGTGGGTGATGAATATTACTGGTAGTGCTTTCCTGTGGCACCAAATACGTTGTATGGCAGCTGTACTGCTTTTGATTGGACAAGGTCTTGAATCAGCAAATGTACGGATAGTTCCTTGTTAATAATATGCCTTGACTGTTTTTCACAAAAGTAGTGATTTAATTATATACTTTATTTAGCTTGCGCTTTTATCATGACTTGAAAAAATCATTTACTAAACAGGCTGACTATTGAAATTATCATCACAGGACATGTTTCATACCACCTGATGTTTCTGGTGGTGGTATCATATCCTGTAGACTTTGAACCTATAACTGATGTCAAACTAACTTCTTAAAAAGGGCGTGTCTGCACCCCTCTACTACTTTTGCAATTTTCTCCACTAGTTCCTTTCTTTTGAAGTCTATCAGTTTTTACCAACGGTCTCTTTGTACAAACATCTGGAGTAGAGTTTCAGGGTGTGCTAGCTGGAGATTTTGGGGGTAAGCAATGACTTTGATTATATAGTGGGGATGTTTGGTTGGGTGGTATGATATCACGGGTCCCATTTCCATGTACTAAAACTAGGCAATGGGCCATTCCCCTCCATTTGGGGGGTTATGAATTTTATTGCATTCAAGTTTTCAATGCTGTTTTGTTCCCCTATTGCAGACACCTTTTTAAGCAGTTAGTTTGATATCAGTTATGGGTTCAAAGTCTACAGGATATGATACCACCACCAGAAACATCAATTGGTATGAAACATGTCCCGGAGTATTATCATTATCATTCCTTTTACCATTCCCCAATGCCAACCAAGCGCACCCTCACTGTTCAGTTCTATATGTCAGTGTTTCTCTACTGGGTCAATTTTCTACCATTGGTAATTTCTTCTCAAGTATGAATGCCAATGGCGTCTCTTTTTCGTTCTTGAGAAAAATATGGAAGTTTGATTTGTCGCCTTATAGTCTTTCCTAATGGAGGTCAACAGTTGAAATTGTGAGGTTCAATTCTTATGATAAGCTCCAACTCTGAAAGGGGATAGAATCTGCTTTAATCTTTCAGCTAAGTTTTCCATGTGAAAGAAACTCATGCAGGGTTTTATATATCTAGGTTATTGACGCATTACTCGATATCACAAAGACACCTAGGAAACCTCAATATTTATTGGCTTCAGAAGTACCGCTGGTTCTTCAATCTTGTGAATTTGAAGGTCTTAGATTCACTTGCCCGTCAGGTAATGAACTCCACCTATGAGGCATAACAGCATTTCTCTATTCTGGCAGCCGTTTTGATTTATGGAATCTTCGAGTGCTGCTATTTTATTTTTGATTGGTTGCTGTTACTTGCCTATCAAAGAGTATGAAATGATATCCTCGCTAGGTAGTCCTTGATGCATTCCCCAGATAATTCATCATGTAGTATGAAGCCTCCTACATTTGAATTTTCTGCTCATTGGACGGTGATATGGATATTGTTTGCTGTTGAGAATCAAGATTCTTATAATGAATTACTATGAATGATTGAAAATGATGCTCATTCATCCACTTACATTATTTCTAATGCTTTTATGCTTTTCTTAGGTGCTAAACGAGCTCTGCATGAGCACTTGAAGAAGGAATGCCTTAATTATAAGCTCCAATCTGCTATCTTTTGTGAAGCTTTGCAAAGCTGCTCTGCTACGGAAACTGGTATCATGTTTAACACTTTTCACAAGTCAACCAAATCAAACAACAGATTTTCGTGATATTTGCTAAGAGCACTTATCTTTTGCAGATGATACCCTGGTGAAGAATACAAAAGTGAAGAGGACACCAGTGTATGTTCCAATAATGAATAGGCCCACTGAACGTGAGTTATTTTTTCGTTTCCCTTCCCCTCATGTTGGACTAGTGTTTCTGCTTTATATAGGATTTCTGATTGTTTGATTTTCTTAAATTAAACCCCTGAGGTTGGGGATTTTCATTGGCACCCCTAGCCACTTGCAATTGGTATCTCAAAATCTGTTCCTCCCTCTATCCCAATTCAAACTGCAATTTAACTATTCATTTAGTCAAAACTTTTTAACTTTGACCCCAAAACTGAATAGGAGTATGAGAATAAATATTATTGAGTGATACCTTGTTAGATTCTTTATGACATACTAGTATATTTAAAGAATATCAACTTTTTACAAGTTTCAATTATCCTTAATAAAAGATACTTAAAGATCAAACATTTTTTTAGTCAACTGCTGAAAGTCAAAGTGTGCAGTTTGAATTGGAACAGAGGGAGTACAAAAGTTAAAGGTTCAAGATGAGGACTTGGCCTAGGCTTACACAATTTTATAAAATTTACTTTAATTTGTAAGGTGAGGATCATTAGACCCATTTGTTGGCTATCTGATTGTTTCTGTGTTGCACTATGTGCCACGGTTGATAACTGTTTCTTGTTGGTGTTCTGATTAATCAATCAATGTTTTCAGCTTCTTATGAGGAGCGTCGAGCTAAACTTGGTACCTCCATTAGGGCACAAAAATAGAAAGTTTGGAGGTACAATGACTGTAGCAAAACTTGGTACACCTGGATATGCTACAAGTATTTCTAGTATTGATCATTGTTTTCTTTCAGTATTCTGCCATCCATATTCTCTTTGTTGTAACATTAGTTTAATAGCTCCTCCACATGTGATGAAAATAAGCCCTTTCTCTTATATTCTTAACTCAGTATTGCAGAGTACCCCGAGTTCCCTTCTCAACTTTTTTTTTGAGTTCTCTTTCGAAAGAGAATGTGAAATCTAAAAGAATGTTCCGATTATACTTTACAGATTTATGTTCTCTGTTTCTTAAACTTGATTTGTATATTAGTGAGAAATAAATGAGCGAATATAGATGATTTTTGAAAAGATGTACCTTCACTCAACTAACTGAAATTAAAAAGGTCTACGCCAGAGAAATCAAAGGCTTTCATGTGAAATGAAGTACTCCCTCCGCACCAAGTCAAATTGCAAAAAGAGAAAAAATGGTGTTTTTGAACAGTAAAAAGTAGCCTTAAATTTGTAAAAAAAAACTGGCCATAATATGACGGCAGTAATTGAAAATTAAATAATTGTGTCGGATGAACAGTACAGTAACTTCGACGAAAATTAAAAGATCCATCATATTATAACCTTTCCCACCAAAATTACAAAATTTGGCTCCAAAACTTAAAATTTGGCTGAAACGAATGTTGCAAACTTTGAAGCCAAAACATGAAAAATACAGAAACTTTACCCTAGAATACAACACCGACGCTCCTATATAAACACATCAAAACATTCCTTTTTGTTGTCACAAAATTCAACAATAAAGACTCTCAAACTTAAAGTTCTTGCCAGTTCCAAACAAAATTGACCTTTATTTTAATCCGGGTCCCTCATTTTTTTTCTTCTTTGAGCTTTTTGTTGTTGGAAAAGGGCTGTGATGAACCGCCGGAACTTAATCGAGGAGTTCTAGTTCAGAATATCAAAATGGTGTCCTTCGCCACAACATGATGGAAGCAACAACTCAATGAGAGATGTCAATCTGCACCATCTGCCTCATTTGGACAAGGGTAAAGCAACAAATAGCAAATGGTGAAACTATAAGTGGCAGATCCATGTGCCATGTGCTCTGACTTGAATGTTCCCCCCTCTATCGTTTGAAGTGCCTTCAGTCATCGGGTAAGGTTTTGGAGCTCTCCCTCGTTTGTACCCCTGACCTCCCCTAAATTTTATTTGGCCCTTATGCTCATCTCTCCAATGGAAGTTGGGATGACCTCTGTAGTGAGGGTTGAAGGTGTTTGTGTACAAGAATTGGTTTCTTTCTACACTGTGGTTCCATTGGAACCTTTGTTGTTGACCCCCCAAAAAACTTCCTATTGCCTCCATATTTCTGGCCTCCCTAGTAGTCTAAGGCCTTCACCTCTTCAAAATCATCTTGCACTTGGGGACACATATTTGTCGGATGATCCAATGCACACACTCCACACGCTCTAGCCTGTTTCACTCCCCCCTTCATAAATTCCTTCATCATCGAACCAAGCGCTTGGACTTTCTCTTCTAGCTTAGGAGAGTGAGTCACCTCTTCACCGGATCTAGTCTTCGACCTAGTGCCCAACTTTCTTGTTCCGTTAGCCATTTCCTCAAAAAGTGTCATGGTGTCCTTCAGGCTTTTGTTTGTGATGGATTCGTTGCAAACCGCTTTCACCATCCTCATATCATCATCGCCCAAACCCTCGAAGAAATAGGAGACCAAATCACCATCTTTGAAGTGTTGATATGGAAAAATAGCCAAAAGCCTCTTAAACCTTTCTGAATACTCGTAAAGAGTCTTGTTGGGATGTTGGAAAATGTTGGAAAGCTTCTTCTTCAGCCTGCCAGACATTGAAGAAGGCAAGAAGTTTTCCAAGAAGCGCCTCTTCATGTAATGCACCCCTGAGGCAAATAGTACAACTAGTCTTTAGCGGCATATCTGAGTGAAAACGAGAAAGACCGAAGGTTGTAATCTTCTTCTGAAACTCCCGGGTAGGGATGTCAATGGGGCGGGGCGGGGCGGGTAAGCATTATGGTACCACCATACCCATGCCTACAAAAATATTTTATACCCATACCTGCCCCATCACCCATGACGGGTACAATATTAAAATCCACCCTGCCTCATCACCCATTTAGGTCTTCATGCCCACTTCAAATCCATTTTACTAACCCCTATTATATCTTCAAAAAAAACCTAAATTTTACTTTAAAATCAATAATTTTAATATTAAAAGTTTAATAACATTTACATGAAAATATTAGAAGTAAAATATGTGCATTGTGGATAAATAATAGTTTATTATATAATAAATTAGTGTGTACATAACGGGTATAGTGGGGCAGGGCGGGCATGAACAAAAATTCATGTCCGACCCACTACCCATGACGGGTATCAATTTCCATACCCATACCCGCCCACCCCACAAAAACTACATCCATACCCACTCCATTGGGGCGGATACGGGGCTGAGCTCCACCAAAACCTACCACACTGTCATTCCACTCCCACTCCCGGGAGCTTCATGTTAGTGCATACAAGGTGGAACTCAAAAAGGTGCTTGTGCTCACAAGTCATGCACTGTATCATTCGGGCATGGCATGAAAAGCAGGCATGCATTGTATCATTCCCAACTTGAGCTCACAAGTCACATTAGCAGGTAGAGGTGGAAAAATGATGCAAAGAGGTTGATTCTCCATATTTGGAGTCATCAACTCTCTGAGAGTCCTATTATCCCCATCCATTGGAATCTCTCTCTTAGTACCAACAAGTCATCATGAAACTTCCTCGATTTCTCTCCTTCTTCTTCTATGTCTACCTGTAATTTGGTGAAAGCAACATAGAGATCTTAAGTTCATGGTATGGGTATGTACCATATATAAGGATCTAAACAGTACTTGTCCTTAAACAATCACTAGCACACACGTAAGAATACTTCAAGAAAGCAAACAAAAACTCAACACAAAAACTACAAAAGCACAAAATTAAATAAAAAACTACTCAACTAACTAACTAAGCTAGCTAGGGGGTGGGCAAAAAAAACTAAAAACCAAAAACCAAACCAAAAACCGAATAACCCAAATTTGAATAAACCGAACCAAATTTAAAATATTATTTTCAGATAACCAAATTTAGTAAACTGAATGTCAAATATGATTTTTGGGTTGGTTTTGGATTTTTAAACTCAATCCGAATTCCGAACCGAATACCAAATTACAAATAAATAAATTATTTATAATTATAAAACTTATAATTTATCAATAGACATAAAGTTGAGGGGCCTCTTTCTATATTTAAAACTATACTACTTAAAAGTTATTGCCCAGCAGCTCAGCCGAAGAGATAAAGTTGGGGGCCCAATTTAAAAACCTAATAGAAACATAAATGTCCAGCCGTTCTCATATTTCTACTCTTTTATTCTATTTTCTAAAACAGAGTACTATCACAGCCCTCCTCATCTTTCTACAGAGTATCAAACAAACAGAGTACTATCAAACCTAAATGCCCAACCATTATCCGACACACATATTCTTCGGCAACGTCTAAAACTCTAAAAGCGCGGAATGGAGGCCTAACTTCGCCGGTAGAATCCCGGTCAGATTATTCTTGTAAACCCAAAAATCTATTAGCATCTGAAGCATACCGAAGCTTTTTGGGACATTTCCATCAAAATCTCAACTGCTTTAACTTTACTATGTTAAGGGTTAATACCCTCGACGAGGTAAACATGGACAATTGTAATTCAGATAAAATGGTTTGGATCAGTTTTAAACCAAAACCCAAATTTTGAATTCAGTTCGGTTAATTTGGGTTTCTCGGTATTTTGGTTTGGTTTAGGTTTTAGAAATTTTAGGGGTCAACCCGATTAACCCAAACCGAATAATCCAAAAATCGATTTACCTGAACCGATGCCCACCCCTAAAGCTAGGTATCAAATAAACACACATTAAATCCCTAGCAGTGGTGCCAAAATTTAAAGGGACCTAACAGGCACCGTTAGAAACCCATGAGGTCGCGATCAAATATATGATTTATAGTGTTTCTCTCATTCTCACTCCTTACTATAGAATACATAGTGGTAAGTCCAGATGTCATTCATGGAGATAAAGGGGTTTAAGCGATATTGTCGCAAAGTTCACCCTCAGGGCGTCACCCTGAGTTCCTACCAAACATTGTGTGGTTTTGTTTTGGAAAGAATAAACAAATAACTAGGAGCATATAATGAGATAGTGAGGCAAAGATAGTGATAACTAGCCTTGGGGGTATTTGCATCACATGATTAACATATAAGATTTGATCCTAGACTTTTATTCACATTCAGTAACTATATTAATATCTATTTGCTTTATCACGCGATGTAGAGACGTTAATTTCTCGGGAACTCCAGTGGTCGATCACACCTTCGGTTCTGTCCCCTCCTTAACATCTCACCTCCTCCACATACATCATAGAGAAGTGCTTACATGCGACGACTCTAGCCCCACTTCCGAGATTAATAATCCCATGATGTGTCATGGTAGCATGTTAAAGCCGGTAGTAGCATGGATCATCAGGACCTCCACAATGAATACATATCCTAAGACCATCTTGTGCCACTTAGGACATTAGTACCTCGTGATAACTCTAAGGTTGGCGCAACGCTTAGTCGCCACAAACTAAGAATATAGCCATCGGGTATTAAAAACACGACCCCAGTTGGGATTTTAACAACACCCGACCCTATTGCACAATGCTCCTAATATTGTTCGCACTGCTAATCCAATTACAAGACCACACTATTACCAACCCAGTATCTTACAAGGTTAGTGTTACCTCTTGGTAATCTCAAGGCTACAAGCAAGTCGTAGTAATTTAACACTCCCAAGCTATTTTCAAATCCTAGCACTAAATCGTGAAAGAATCTAACTAGGTGTACATCCTAATCACATTCAATAAAATAGTTATAGCAAGAAGCTAAAGCACAAATTAAGCATGATAATTTGTAGCAAAATAAATAGACATGAATCTTGAAGTCTCACAAATCAAGCGTTAAAACATGCTTACAAATAACCACAAGGCATAAATTAAGCTACTAAGATCAAAACCATGACATTCAATGGATTAAATGTCATGGGAATGTGTAATGATTGAAGAGAGAGAGAGAGGGAGAGAGAGGAAAATGATCTAAACACTATACAACCGTCCTCTCTTTAAACCTGGAAGAATAGGTCACTTATGTAGTGAAGAGAGAAAAGGGTTCAAAAGCCCAATAACAAAACCCTAGTGCCCAATCGTGCATGGCCCGTGCGACATTGCACCGCCTATGCGGCAGAGTTTGTACACATCTAAATGGACTGTGCCCTCGAAAGGCCTTTTGGCACCAACTTCTTGCACAGCTGCACGACCCCTGTCTTGGAGCTCTGTTATGTGTTATCTGCTTGAAAGGGTCGTGTGATAATGCACGACATGTGTCTTGAACGCCTTCTTCCTTCTTTATGCTTGCACGAGCTATGCGGATCTGCACGACCAGTGTCTTGGGTATTCCTTGGGTACGAGTTGATGGAACGGCTTATGCAAAACTGCACGGTCTGGGCCTCTTGAAAATTTTCTGTACTTTTGCCTTCCTTGTTTCTCGTTCTTCGATCTCCTACCATTTTAAGCTCAATGACCTTCATTATTCTACCAATCTTTTGATTGGCCTTCAATATACTACCACCCTTCCAGATGGCCTTCACTCATAAGTAATCTACGATTTAAGCTCACAAAAAAATCTAAATACTCACAAGGACAAAATCCCATTAGGTTCATAATTTGCTCGCAAAATAGAGAAGTTACATAGCAAAACCAAAGATGAATGTTCTAACCCCATATAGCGCAAAACCTATATAAACCAAACTAGCCACCAACAAAAGCATTGAAAAAGGAGATGTTAAATGCTCAAAGAAAACATGCATTTCACGTTGAATCATACAAAAACATACAAACCTAATCCACAAAATTGGGGGGGGGGGGTTGGGGGAAATTAGCCATAATCATGAGACAACCATGCCCGACATGTGGAATCCCCTGATCGCTGCATAGCGCACCTTCCACGCATTAAATGATCTAAGTCACACACATAAAAGCTTTCATGCAAACGCATACCCAAATTCATAATGCCTATATACACAGTGACATGCAAGCGACCATAGCTAGAGGGCATAATAGCGGAAAATAAGAAACATATGAGAAAACACCAATCACACATTATCACCAAGGCTTGGACATTCAGGCACTGACAACGAACTCCATAACTATGTTAAGTTAATCACCATAAGGGGTTGAGTTCGCATAAGGGTTATGATAGTTCCATGAATACACACACCTAACCGGGACATACTCGGGATGATGCTCGCGAGCATGATACATCTATATCCAAAAAATATTTAACAAGGCAAAGACTGCGATAGTCGGGCAACAATCCCACATCTCGGACATACTATAAATGAGAGAAGAGATACTAGTTTTAGGTAAGGGAAAACTGATTGACAAATAATTATACGTTAGATTGTGATACTGACTTAGTCAATAAAACCTCCTCTCAGGAACTAATCCGGAGCTAATTGCAGATACTTTAAGAGTATGGGGCTCACGTAAGCTAATCTCGGTCACTGTCACTATTTGAAAGAAGTTAATCATGTCAGTTTAAAAAAATAGAAAAACACTTGAATAATATAGTTTTGCGAAAGTGTAGATTTTCCCATGACCGATATCAACTTTAGAAATGATAACCTTGTCACCGGTGACCGACATTGATGCTTTGTTTTCTCCAATTTTGACTTGTTTTGTAAAGATGAAACTATCCCCTAAGTGATAATATAACCCCTAGTTTTTTTAGTACATTTATACATTTAATTTTCTCTGAAGTCTTGGTTAATCATGGTCTTTGCCGATTTTAGTGGATAGAGCGAAATACCCCTCAAATGTAAGAAGTTAGAAAATGCATGTGTTGTACCATGTTATGAAGAGAGTATAATTCATATTTTAAGGATATTTTTTTGGAACAATTTGGGTTCTATCGTCTCCGTAACGCCAATTAAGTTCTTCTCCATTCTCTCTCAAACCTCTTTTGATGCTCTGTAACACCTCATTTACCGTTCTCCGCAGTGGTCGCCGGTGTTGCCGCTGCTTCACAACCCCAACCCCTCGTTTTTGGAAATTTTTCCTTGGTTGTATGGAAGGAGTGAGATTCAAGAATCTAAAAGTGATTGACGGCGCCAACGCCGGTGGCGGAGGCGGGGTTTGGAGAGCAAAAACTCTAGCAAGGCAATGACAGTGGGGAGCGACACAACTCTAAAACTGACAACCATCTAGATCATGGACTGGTTCAGAGCAATGTGTAAGGAGTGAGAAGATGAGGGAGCGGAAACTTCGACTAGGAAATGGTGGTGGGGAAGTGACGCAACTCTGAAACTGCTGGTGGCGACTCCGATCGTGTACCAGTTTAGAGCGATGATAAAGGAGATGGAAAATGAGAGGATTGAGAAAATTTTCAATGATAATTTTTTAATATGAACGGGGAAAAAGCATCCAAAAAATTCAAAAACTTATTAAGGGATAGTTTTGTCTTTACAAATCGAGTCAACACCGATTTTTTTCAATGTGGATTGTCGGTGACATGGTTATAATTTCTAAAGTTGACATCGGTCCTATATATATATCTGTACTTTTGAAACAATTGGAGATCATATCAACAATTACAATGGAATTGAGGGTTATTTATACATTTTTTCCCTTTTAATTAAAGAGACATGCAGTCTTTTCACATGACGAACACCGCTCTTAGAGTATCTCCAATGTAATAGTCACTTTGGTAAAAGTCACTTGACACATCATATTGATAGATTCTCAACCCACAAAATCATCTCCAATGCAAGAGTCAAGTGAAAACATCAATCTTACATGACACACTTTTATTTAGAAGGGGCCAAGTAGATATTCTATTTGGAGAATCTCATATCGAAACCCTCATTTATGTACCCAAGAAAAAATAAATAGTTATTCATTAATATGCATGAGCTCAACCAAATTTTGTTCATTCAATAATTGACATGTCATATTGAAGCTAACATAGTGACATTACCATTGGAGATGAAAATTCAAATTAGACCATCAATAAATTTACCTTGATTAGAGCATCTCTAATGCACAAGGGGTCTCACATGTTTTTAGGTGCCACATGGTAAGTTCGCATTGGTCCTTCTACACACCTTCAATATGACGTAATACTGAAGTTTTTGATTGCAGATCTTTTTTAAATCCTTCTCCAATGCAACCGTCGAATAGATAATTGTTGTCTTACGTGTACGTATTAAAAAACGTCAAATAAACCTCTTTCCCATTATTTTTTTACTACACATTATCTTACAATGTAGAAGAATACAATTGATCTGTTTTTCCATCGCATCAATCAAGCTATCAATTTCTCAAGTAAAAATATATTTTGATATCTTCAATCTTGCGTTTGTACATGTTCTATGCTTTTTATTTTAAATTTTATCATTCGTGCATAAAATTCTACATCTCCCATGCTACCTGCTACTGCAAAGAAAAAGGATTTGGCATGGTGATAAAAGATAGCAACAAGTACAACGAAATAACCATGATGATCAAAGATAGCAACAGGTAAAACGAAATAACCAATATGATCAAGAACAAATGAGATGTGAGATGATCATGAGATTGGTCGAGTGCATCTGAATCAGAACACAAGGAAATAACCCCACTTATAACAATAATTTTACAGCTATACAATATACATTGCATACAATCAAGTAGCAGGACACGCAGAAGAAGATAAGTTATCAGACTAAAGACACATTAATGTAGAAGTTCTCTAAATAATTCCTAGTTCTCACAAATTCATTGCAATTTTTTTATAATAGTGATCATTTGACTAAACTAATAACAATACAAAAACCACTCTAATATTTTGAAGAAAAAAAAGACGCTCTCAAGATCATTAACTAAACCAATATTACTACAAAACTATGAGATAGATGAGCTTACCAATGAAACTGAAACTATTCACTACAATTTTTAAAGAGTGGGTGTCTTGATAGGCGGTCTGTCCATAAACTTATTGAAAGACCACTTATTTTTTACCTTATACACTACATTTGTTAAATTACATACTGAATTTAGAAATTTAGAAAAATATATTTTTTAAATTATATATCTTTATAATTTCACGTTCAAATACATTGTTTTAAATGAGTAGACAGTTTATACATTGTCACTTTTAGGTACGGTAGGCTATCACCTTCGTCTTCAAATCGGTTCTTCAGCGTGCTTCACCTTTGCCTCATCTTAAACAGCAAACCGTTTCCTGCCGGTCATGAACAATTTTAGGGCATCCGGTTACAATTTACCTGCTCTCGAATTCTTCCCCCAATTTCGTTGATTTCTTCCTGAAGTCTTGTCACCTTCTACACCGGTGCCCATGAATTGCGGCTTCTAACCTGCCTGGTTCAGACCGTGGCATGTTGTTGTGCTAGGTGTTAAGTTCCCACCCCCTCTTCCTTACGTGTCGTCTCTCCGCCTTTCTCCTTCCTGTATGCCTCCTCATTTAAGGTAGTTTCCTCTTTCTTATCTGTTTACTAATTCTTCCGTCGGCAAAGTTAGCCCTTTTACTTTCTGAAGTGGGTGATGGAGGAGTTCGGCGATTAATTTACCGTGCCCCTTATCTGTGTACCGGTGTGTCTTTTGTCACCATTTTTTTAATTGTACCACAAAATTTAGTCTTCTGCTCTTTTCAGCTAAAATTTTGCCTCTTTTTTTCAGTGCACCATTATGTGTCTACTTTGCGTGTCTGTTTGTTAGTTTGGTTTCTTCCTTTATGTGACTGCTTTGTGTGTCTATTTGTTAGATGGGTTTTATGACAAATCATGTGTTTCTCTTGTGTAATTATTAAATTTACAAGCTTGATGTTGAATTGCCATGAAACTTATCAATTCTTGGCAAAATTCAGCCTCAGATGTCTGGCCTTCCTGAGTTCCAATTAATAGTGGAGGGCGAGGCTTGTAAGCCACTGACATCCAAAAGAAACTTTCTATTGATCGGTTATATGATACAAAAATTTATTTCTCCATTTGTAGTATGTAACTCCTTAACTAACAAGTTTATTTGTTTAATTTCTACCACTTTGTGGCCCACACTCCATAGCTATTACCTTTAAATCCATTGTTGTACTTAACTTTCAAAAGTGATTTTGCAAGTTCAACAAGAGTCTTGATAGTTACATTTGAGTAAATCTCGATTGTCCTCATGTAGACTCAATTGATGGCGGGAACGCTGAGCAGCTCTGAGTTGTCTCGATAATGTTTTGGAGGCATTTTATCTCTCGATGCCAAGCATTATGGAGCTAACAGAATGATGGGTATATTATCTGAGCTATACTTGTTTTAGTCTGTTTTTTTTAAAACAAAATAAAATTGTCTGCATGTATGAATGATAGTTCTTGCATTCTGATACAATATACTCTTTTCGGTCTTCTGCTACAAATGTGGTTCAACAATTGTCGATTGCAGATCTGGCTCGGATGATTCACACAAGAAATGGCTCTCACACTAGTATTCTTTGTGTCAAGCTCTTGCCTTTTATTTTGTTGGTTTTGCTTGTTTTAAATTTATATGTTCAATGTATGCCTCATTTGATTTTTGATGGGTTTTAGGTGAACTCCTTTGTTTTGTTTGTGTGATTGAAAAGTTTACAGTATTGATGTGTAATTGTCGAAAATTGATCTAATCAGTATACTATACTTAACCACAATTTGTTTACGATAGTTTTTATTAGTGACATGTAGGTGTGTTTTGATATATCAAGACATTGTTTGATGTTTAGATCTCAAAGATGACCAAATTTGTAAGCAGCAGATTTACTATGACACACAAAACAATAGTTTTTCCATCACATATGACCCCTTATCCACCCAGCTTCTACCACAACTCCATTTCTGGTGTCACTTTAGAAGCCATCTTTTTCTACCACCTTCGAAAACCTCTTCTTAATTCCTGATTTATTGCAGTTTTAGTTTTAGTCGACGGTGATAGGCTTAAAATATATTGTATTAGTTCGACGAAATCTATGACTTCTTTATGTTGTACTTGATCATCCAACCTTGAGATATAATTTCATCATATGCGTAGATCGGTTTGCCTATATGTGATTGTTATTTTCCGCTATCTCCGTCTCTGATACAATATACACTTTTTGGTTTTCTGCTGCAAATGTGATTCAGCAATTGTCGGGTGCAGATCTGGCTCGGATGATTCACACATGAAACGACTCTCGGACTGGTATTCTATGTGTCAAGCTCTTGCCTTTTGTTTTGTTGGTTTTGCTTGTTTTAAATTTATATGTTCAATGTATGCCTCATTTTATTTTTATGAGATGGGTTTTAGGTGAACTCCTTTGTTTTGTTTGTGTGATTGAAATTTTTTCAGTTTTGACGTGTAATTGCCAAAAATTGATCCAATCAGTATACTATACTTAACCACAATTTTTTACGATAGTTTTTATTAGTGAGATGAAGGTGTGTTTTGATATTTTTACGACATTGTTTCGTGTTTAGATCTCAAAGATGACCAAATTTGTAAGTAGCGGATTTACTATGATTTATGCACACAAAAGAATAGTTTTTCCATCACATATGACCCATTTTCTGCCCACATTCTGCCACAGCTCCATTTCTGGTGTCACTTTAGATTTACTGCAGTTTTAGTTTTAATAGACGGTGGTAGGTTTAAAATATATTGTATTAGTTCGACAAAATCTATGACTTCTTTATGTTGTACTTGATCATCCATCCTTGAGATATAATTTCATCATATATGTAGATTGGTTTGCCTATATGTGACTGTTATTTTCTGCTGTCTCCGTAACTACAATTAGACTTCTTTCTGGTGTTGTTCGAGGTGGACAGTCAAGACAACTATTATCTTTTGCTTTACTTCCATAATCCTTTATGTTTTAAGAAATGTTATGTATTTTTTTATTTGAACTTAATAAACCCTTCTCTGTAGGCTGAACTACTTATGACACTGAAAAAATTAGGATTGTGATGATCAAGAGAGATGTGGTTGATATGATCAGATGGGTGGACACCAATGGAGACGGCCAGTTTTATAGACCTCATCTTAGTTGAGCTTTTGAAGAAGGGTTTAGGGTTTATTGATTTCCATTGCAGGTGGCTTGTCGGGACTACCGGCATTCGAGATTATGTCATTCAGTAAATCTTATTCCTTGTTTACTTTTTTTCTGTTGGAAGTGAAATGAAATATCAATGACATGATATGATCCATATAGCCATCGATGAATGGAGTATTGTTTGGTATTGTTTTTTTTGTTTTGAGCTCGAATCAATGGCAATTGTGATTGTGATTATTCTATGTTGCAATGGTTTTATTATGTATGTGATTTTTCAGCTCCTTGCTCGAAATGGATTGAGGACTGGAAGAAGCATTGTGATGCTATTGATAATCACGCGTGGAGGATGCATTGGCAGCTGAATAATCCAGGCAAAGCATGATCTTTTCTTTCCATCATTTTGGAACAATTCTTTGCTTCTGGTGTTTGTTTTGAAAATTTTGGTTATGCTACGCTTTTGCTGCTATGATTCTGCTCATATTTTGATGTTGCCCAGGTCATGGGTTGTTGGAAATCAGACAGTGATCTGTTGGGATATTGAAATAATTTTTTTATGCATCAGTTACTTACATGTAAAAAGAAAAGATGACTTCCTAAGATAATAAATGATGTATTCTTTGTTGTTGCATTTTGTTTTCTTTTCTTTTAATCTTCATTTGCAGCATTCTCAACATTTTGAAGATTGTACATTCGGCTGGATGAAACTTCTAATTGATGGGATATAGCCTTTGGTTCAAGCCTATAAACAACTTGTTTATGCTCCAAGGGACCTTCTGTTCCTAATGCCATAAGAAAAGTTGGAGAAACAATTTTAAATGTTTCATTTTGTTGTATGTTCCTTTTACAGAATTGACTGAACCTTAAATTATCTGTTTTAAGACCTGAGCTACTCTCATCAAGTGTGTTTTTGTGCCAAACCTATAATCTCACACAGTGCTAATTTCTCATAACCTTTTTATTGTTTGCGCAGTTGAGGCTTATAAGAGGGAGTATATGCTTACTTAATTTATTTATGATTCTGAAGTTTGGTGTTTCATATTAATCCACTAGCTGTTACAGAATGTTGTGTTTAGTTTTAAAGTGTTTCGATACGCTTTTTTTTACTCCATGTGCATATGTATCATGTAGCTGGATAATTTCAGAAAGACTTTAATTTCTCATGATAAATTGATCATTGGAGACTCTAATACCCAGGAGCAAACTGAAACCACAATGATGCAATGTTGTACTTCATAGTGTTTATTAGGATGACGAGTGCTTATATTAATAAGGTGTAAGTCAAATCATTAGAATGTTTTTTTATGTGAAGATTTTTTTAACGGAAAGTGAATTGAAATCATAGTTGTTGTGCAATGTTTCCAGGGAGTAGGTTGAATGGTTGAGTTACCTTTTAGGTATTTGCATACTGTGTATAATAGCATTAAGGAAACTGCTGGCCTTTGTATTTATGATGAGGTTCAGGCCGGTTTCGAGCACACTGGAAGCCATTTCAGGGGATTCCATAGCCAATGCGTTGTACCAGACATAGTTACAATGGCAAAGGTTGGTCAATTTAGTAAAGAAAAAATGTGTTTTTCCGCTAATATTTACAAGATAAATGGATCATTACAAGGGTAATTTCCTGGGGATGCAATGGCAGCCTGATCAGCAATGTTGGCTTTCATACATTAAGTTCGAGCTGAGGTACAATGAGATTGAACTGGCTTGAGTCATCTTCGAGAGGTTCGTGGACTGGCACCCGAAGGTCACTGCATGGATTAGGTTCACGAATTTAAGATGAAGAACAGGAAGAACTGCTATGAGAGAGCAGTTGAGAAGCTAGGTGATGAGCTTCAGGCAGATGAGTTGTTCGATTGCTAACTATTTGAAACTATAAATTCCACAATTGCATCCGGGTTATAGTCACACAAAGTGTGGCATACCTTACCTATACTATACTAAAAGCGTGAATGTCTCCTTTTGTTCCGGGTTTAGGCACGGTGACCTTTCCTCCGCCTTCACCTCTTACTTCTCCTCTCTGTTTCATCTGTTTGCTTCCCTCCAATTGCAGAGTCCTGCCACCAACTACATCAGGTTGACCACCGGTCGAAGGTAGGCGGTCATCTTCCTTCCCCCCATTTAATCTCCTTATTCCAGTTGTGTCCTCCTTGCCCTGTGCATACCGCCTACGCCAGTTGCCTTTCCTCAAGTTTTTGGGTCTTATTTTCCTTCGCCAAACCATGACATGTTCACCTCTGGGTAAGGTACCAATACATGTCTTGTTCTTGCTTTTCCTATTTTTCCACATCTTTGCGCTTATCCAAATTTCTCCTCTTTACATGATGCCATTTTTTTGATTTTCCTCCCAATTCTGAGATACCTGTATGTTACTTTGTTGGTTTTCCCTATATCTGAAGTGTTACTTTGTTGGTTTTCAAATTATAATTAGATTGATTGAGTAATGCATTGTATGTGTTTGATTATTTATCTAGGTGGAATCCTCTAGGAGTTTACTTTGGAAACTTTGCCCTTTTCTGCCTCTTGGATTTACACTTTGAATCCTATATGCTACGTGTTTCGGTTTCCTGGTTCTAAAAATCTGCGCTATAATATGTGTAAGGTGTTTCCTAAAAATCTGCATTCATTCTGTCTTGCAATAATGTTAGCCGTAATGGATCTTTCCTCCTCCATAGACACAGGCGAAAGACGGGTAAATTTTAGTTATCTGCAGCGCTAGATGTTTCCTTTGCTCCTGATGTCTAATTGGTCCGCTCGCAACTGTTTGAGATAGACTTAGAGCTTTCACTTGCACGCTTAAAATCTCTAGCTAAATTTGCTTTTGGCTTGATATTGACTCAGGTGTGCTGCTAACTACGTTCAAATAGTTATTGCATAACAAATATTTTGTTGTTCACTGAATTTTATATTTCCTTGTTAAGAATATAACTTGTCCTAGATAAATTATTGGCCATCTCATCCTGTCACGGTGATTCTTAAATCCTATTTATTTGTTGTATTAAAGGTTGTGTTGGCCACACTTGCTTTCACCGCATTTTAGCTTCCAACCGATGTTCCTTTTTCACTCGAGACCTGATTTAGTATGCAATCTGCTCCTATCATTTCACATAACTCTCCCCTGTTTGATCATCTAATTTCTTGTGCATAAATTCTTAAGTTTTTGAAACCACTTAGATGAACATCAGAAGCATCGATGAGGATGTGGTGATTGGTTCCATAATATTCTGTTAGTTCACTCTACAATTTTTTACATTTCTTGCCCCTTGAATCTACACTTTCGAAAAGTGGATATAGGTTATAGTTTTTTATGCTTTGGGTTAACCCACTGGTCACCGAACATGAATTGTTCGTGTCTTATGTTTGTTCTAAACCTCAGGTAATTTGTGAGCATGTCTCTTTCAACTAAGTGAATGAAATCTTTACTATCAGTTTGATGTTTGTTCTGAGGAGTGAAATGTTGTCTACCTGATCTTTAATTGAAAATATGTTGCTACTAAACTCAATATTTATGTTAACTAATAAAATGTTGCTCTTTTATGCCGTACAATTATTTTATATAAGTAAGAGGCAGCTTAAATTATGTTGTGCGCTATATTTTCCCCTTTGCTGATTGCTTATTGTTACTTGATGTAACTCTCTCCTCCTTTTCAGTATAGAAAATCAGTATATTTTGGTTCGGTTCAATTCCAAATAGGTACTATTCGGAAGTCTGTATTATATTTGCACAACTCTCTGCCTTTGCATAGTCATATTATTCTTAAATAATCATTTGCGCTTATAGACACTTCTCAGCTCTCAGTTCCTTTGTGTTGCGTCTTCCTTAAACGTAATGTTACTAAAATTACATATTACTTTTGAAATAGGAGTTTGAATCTTTCCTGCATTTTCCTTGGTATTTTTTGATTGCAAATTGGAATGAACTCTATGATCTTGTGACTAATATGGTCTATGAACTCTATTCATGGCCCTAGAAACATAAAGTCTCTGCTTCTATAAGGCCTAATGTTTACAGTCATCTTAGTCCCTTTATTGTATTCTTCACAGTTTTCTTATTGAAGACGCAATCAAACTAATGCCCCAACCATCTTCTGCACGCACTTTTGCCACTTTATGCAAGGTAAGATGGATCAACATGTGCACCGTCTTTTGTTATGGGATGCATGGTGGATGAGTAGATGTTTATGTTGCTCTGTTGTCTGTACAGTAGAGAGTCGTACTTTTAAAGAATGTAGTTTCCTTGTACATTCTTTGGCCTTTTTTCTACCTTGTGTGTGCTTGCCTATTTGATGACTCTTTACTTTGATGTATTTTAGCCTACAGAAACAAAGATGAAGTAATGATGAATTTTTAATGTCTTTCATGAAAAAGACAACTATCGGGAGCTTCTGAAATGACATAGCTGAGCAAGCAAAAAGAGAGCTGAGATGGACGAGCTCCTGCAAGCTGCAACTACACAAACTTAAGAGTTCCTTGAGTCGGTGGTGAAGGCTTCCTGTAAATGGAGGCTTGCATATACCTTACAGGTCCTTACTGTAAATTGAGATCACAAGATATAGCAGAAGTGGTAGCATTCAAACATGTACATGCCAAGTACTCTCAAAATTTGTGATTATTTTTTCTAGCAGGATAAAAGTAACTTTTCCTTTTCTTAGAATTTAGTTGTTGTATTTCACCAAAGAATTGTAGCAGGTATACTCATGCAAACCAAAATCAGCCAAGTGATATTACCAATATCTCATGAATTATATAAACACAATGTGTCATGATTGATTTAACCAATAACTAATGTAATATGAGACATTCAAAAAGAGCATTCATTCTGGGTTCAAATTGCACAAAGTGCAGTACCATTATCTAGTCTATACTATAATAAAAGGGCGAGTTCATTTTTTTAGGAACAGGTTTAGGTACGGTGACCTTTCTCCTGCATTCACTTCTCATTTCTCCAGCTAACTTCCTCTTGCCTTCTTCCTTCCAATCACCAAATTCTATCACTAGCTACTCTAGGTATAGAAACGATCGAAGGTAGCCGGTGACTCTCTCAATTTCCCACCCCTTTAACTGGTTGGGTCCACCGCCGACTCTTTACCTATGGCCACCGCCTATGCCGGTCGCCTTTCGCTCCGTATTTTCTCTTTCGTTTCTTCACATAACCCGTCGACCTTTGATTTCTCTAATTTCAGGTTCATCATGGTCTGCTAGATTTAAACACAAATGAAGCAACATATTGAAGGATTTTCATATTTTCGGCTGATTAGGTTTTTGTAGAGTCGACTTCGTTCACGCAAGGAATTCATCGCACTCCACTGAAGCAATTCAAGCCTAAAATGCTGCAATATTGAGGTTCTTATTTTCAGTTCCATTGGGTTGATTTTGTTGTTTTCAGATTTCCTGCCATTGGGCTATTTGCGATCAGATTTTATTTTTTAGAATCGGGGTTCAGTTCTGCTGCCAGGTGATCTCATATTTGAGGTTTTGTCTATTTTAATATTTGTGCATCCCTTTCCACTGCTAATTCTTTTGCAATTTCATTAGCAACGCAAAAGGTGTTTGATGTATTGCCTCAGTCAATAAATCATTTCTTCCGCTCTATTTTTTATTTCAGGGTTTTAATGGAGATGCATGAGAAATTGAGTGAGTGTCTTTTGCTTTGTAAATAAGATCTTAATTCAGTAATTTATTAATTCATATGCGCTAATTCAATCTGTAATGCAGTTCTTGAAAGAAAAGATGCTAAGGTAGTAGCAACAGGGAAAATGAGCAGCTCATAGCTACATTCAAGTTTTCCAAAATGCACGCAACAAGAGCAACTAAAGCATTGGCAGAAAAATAGAAGGATGCTTGTAGGTTTTCCTGCGTTAAGAATGATGTTCACCTTGGGGTGCTGAATATCATATACCATTTCCTTTCTTTTTGTTTTTGGTTTTTGATAAAGTTTTGGATGAATCACTTGATTGTGAATCAATTGATTGTGGCATGGATTTAAGAGTTTCATTAATTTGCTAAAATTATGCTTTCTAATTTGAGTTCTCCATTTATTTTCTCTTTTTAATGGATATTCTCCTCTTGCCCATTTGATTGCTTAATTTGTCACCCATAACCAAGTATTTTTTTTCTTGTTATTATTTTTTTTGGAAAACACCCAAAGTGGAGGATTTTGGTTCTTCCCCAAACCTAAAAAACAATTATTTTACATGTAAAGGATGTACAGTAATACCGCATGAGAGTTTTAGACGCAATTATAGTTTTAAGGGGTTTTGTTTTTTCTTCGCTTTCATTTTCCAAGTTCAACAACCTTCCATGAGTGTTTGTTCTATATCATTCCAGGCATATTCAACTATTGGTACACCTGACTACATTGCCCTAGAAGTTCTGCTGAAGAAAGGTTACATCATGGAATGTGTTTGGTTAGTTTCTCCTGGATTAGAAACCACTGCATCCTTACCGGACCTCCATGCCCCGTCTACCTGCTCTTTAGGATGTCTAGGACATGCTTCAGGAAGTTGGCTTCCAAAGGTGCTCTCATGGCCATCAAGAAAGCTTCTTGGTAGATCATTGCGTCACATTTTCATGGTGAGTGGAACCACTTTATTCTCCTGAATTTGTTTTCTGATTTCATGAATAAATACACTATTAGTTATTTGTAATACGATTGTGTATGCTATGATACAATTATTAGGTGAAATTTTGTTTTCTGATTTCTCGATTGGAAATTTTGAATACTCGATTCCGAAGTTGTATTACTCAGTTTCATCTCTTAGCCTACTATATTGTTATTTTTTACACGATTAAACAGTATCTTGTTGCATGAACGGGAGGTTAGGAATTTAGAGAATGATACGAACATCAATTTAATTATTTAATGATTTCTTTTCTCATCTCAGGTTCAATAGGTGCATGCATTATAGGAGAAGATGCAAGATTACAGCTCCATGTGGCAATGAGGTCTTTCATTGTCGTCACTGTCATAATAATACTTCTACACTAACATGAATGATTTGTGATCTTTTATCGTTGCAGACATTCAACATGTTCTTGACATTATGAATCATCTTCTTTCCTGTGAGGTTAGTCTTCATTTTTCAGGTTGTATAGTCGTATAGGAAAAATTACAATATGTTAATCATAAGTCATATTTCTCATTCTGCAACCAACTTGGCATAAGCATTCACTAGCTCAAACCATGATCTCATGTATCTAACTTTTCAAATCTAATAAAAATTATTCACATGCCTTGCTACATTCATATGGCTCAGTTGAATGACTGAATTGCTATGTTGTTGTTTCACCAGTTTCTGATGCTTAAATGAATGAAGTCGATTACTTAAACAATTATTGTGAAACTTGTTACATACTATAATAAATTATTTATGTCTATGGTGATTGTTTCAGGAATAGTAATATTGTAAGCTACGAAAGGAAATAAATAAAAGAGATCATGGTGGTGGCATTGAGGTTTCAGAGTACAAAAATTTTGGAAGCATGTTCATGGCTGTTTTGGGAGGTTCTCAACTAACAATGAGTTTTAGTATATCTATTATATGTTTGAAGCCTACAAAATGAATTATTACTTGTGATTGCCTTCACGATCCGGGTGAGAAATGCACATAATGCATTTTACAGCATCTAGTACTATACTAAAGCATGAGTTGATTTTTTGGGAACATGTTTAGGTATGGTAGACCCTTACTCACACCTTTCATTCTTTTAGTCCAGTCTGTTTCACCCCTACTTTCTCTTCAATGTAAACCCTATATTACCTAGGCCCAACAATTTCAAGGTATCCAGTCACTTCTTCATGACACCGCCCCTGCTTCACCTTTGCTTTTTCTTCCATGCCAAGCCCTCTATTCCCATTGGCCTAACAATTTAAAGGTATCTGGTCACAAGTTAGGGTACGGTGGACAGTCACCTTCCAGTACGGAATTGGTTCTCAAGTCTGCTTCACCTCCTCTTGTCTTCGATGTGAAACTCTCTCCTGCCGGTGAAGAACAATTTGAAGGTAGTCGGTCATCTTTGAACTGTCATCCAATTGTTCCCTCAATTTCCTTCAACTTCTTCTCAGCATCTCCCACCTTCTATGCCGGTGGCCAGGATCCGCGCTTCCTCACTTTCCTGCTTCAGACCCCGCTATATTCTCTTACTGCAACATGTCACCTCCCCGCCCATCCCCTTCCTTCATGCCTCTTAATTTAAGGTAACTTCATCTTTATCTTTACATTCTACCATTCCGCTTTTCCATTTATCATTTTCCAAATCATGTATGGGTGAAGTGAGGGGTTCCGATTAATTTATCTTTATCGTAATCTGTTCAGTAACTGTTGTGTAGGTGAAACTAGAGGTTTTACCTCTGCCGGTAACTGTCCTTTTCAGTTTTGTTTCATGTTACCCACTTGTAAAAGGCCTCCTATATTTTTTTCCACTTGTGCGACACAAATTAGAGGTTCTGGTTTATTGCCTTCAAATTGGGGTTTCCGTTTGTCTACTGTTGTGTTGTTTTTTTACCTGTGTGACAGAATCCAATGGTTTTGGTTTCTCGACCTAAAGTTAGGGGCTCTGTTTTCTATGTACTTTTGCACATCCTTGTCCGTTGTGCGTTTTTATGTGTCTGTATTTTCCAGTGCCAGTACTCGCTGAGCATGATCTTAGGAGAATCCTTGCTTTTCTTTTGTAACCTAGTGTTTGAGTTTGGCCCTTTTGCATTCCAAATATTCTTATGTTTTTAAAGATACACACATATTGTTTTCTTTGATCTGATCAAGGTTTCTACATGATTAATTATTGTTGGTTGTTGTCTATTTGTATAATTGACCCATCACTTGCAGTTTTGCATGCATTTTTTGGTGACCATTATTTGTGTGTTATTCAATTGAGAGCAAGGATCCTTGTTCTCACTAATCCTGCTCATTGTTGGATGCTTATCCGGATAAGCCACCATTATTTGAATGCTTTTAATACCTGCTCATTCTTGCCCTTATTTTATTGCTTTCTTACTCTCGAATGATTTCAACAGCTATTACGAATATGGATTGCCCTGCTATATTCCCTAATAGGTATTTTTTATTCTTTACAATTTTCAATAGATGTGCATAAATCCCTGATGTTCTATTCAGGTTACTGTGATTTCCTTCTTCTTCATACTGCATCCATCTCTACTTTACACCTTCGCTTCGATGCTCACATTATTCTCACAAACAAGGCTTCATATTTATAAACACTCTTCATACTACACATGTTGACCTTTAGGATTACTTATCCTTTGCTCTTTTTTATGTCAGAACCATAGAAGACCAATGCACGACATTGGAGAGTTTACAACCAAATGCTGCTGACTGGTTTGTGAAACTATTTTTTTCTAAAAACACTCATGTCCGCATAACCAAATGGGGAAAGTCCCAACAACTCCTTGTGGTCATTGATGAACAGGTACATAGTCTCACTTGATGTATACATTTAATGAGCTTACCATTACTATTTTAAAAGAGGTACTTATTTATAACATTAGACATATGTTTCATCCAGAAAACTTCAGTGAAAATTCCTTTTCGCGCAATGTGGCATATCCTGTCTTTTGTTCTTAGGTGGTTCATGTTGTCGAAGGGAAACTACCTGCTTTTATTGATGGAAGTGTGGGGCGTAGAACGAACATATTCAAGGTCTTGGCTCTTGGTGCCAAAATTGTCATGGTAATAGTTTCTTTAACATCTATTCACTTTCTTCTGCTGCCATTAACTGTGTTCAATATTACAAAGATATTTGTAATGATCATCCTCATATATTGATATGTCAAAACAGATTGGGTTGGCCACGAAGGGAGAAACCGGGGTGAAACGGGTTGTTAACATGCTGAAGGATGAGCTTGAACTCGCCATAGCGTTGGCGGGCTGTTGCAATTTTGATGCTTTTGACAAATCATATTGTTGCTCTATGTGTATCTCTGAGATGAAATGTTATTGTTTGTGAAGGATTGACCCTCTGGTATGCAATTGTAACTCATCATTCTGTTTTGATTGGCTAGGATGAAGTTACTGCTTCCAGAAACAACCATGACAAGATATGTATTCATGAATAACGCTGAACCATTTTTACCAGGCATGTGTTATCTCACAATTTGATTTTTTTTATATTTTCTGTCTTTACCACAAAACTGGCCATTTGGATGTGAAATCATCTTCCAACACTGATGGTGAATGTGATAGCCTCAAACATGTTTTTTCAAACATATTATTTTATTATTTATTTTAAATTCCGTCGGATTTCATTGGAAGTATTTAAGTAATTTCCTTCATGTCCTTTCAATGTGATATACAGACTCGGTATACTTTTTTCCCCTCCCTATTCCCTGAAACTATTAATATGTGTTTTTCTGTAAAATAATAATGCACAAGTAATTCAACATCACAGTGCATTTGATGGAACTCGCGTGATTTTTATTCAGGAAAAGTGCACAACATATGTTTGATGTTATTTCTGCTTCGGCTACTAATAGATTTCTGGCTTGATGACTTGATATTGAATTGGAAGGCGGAAATGTAGAAGATAAGTTCAAAGATGTTTATCATAGACTTCAAGAGGCAGAGGGGATACGTTTAAAATGTTTATGATAGACTTTAAGAGGCAGCGGGATTTGCACCGCTTGGCCAGGCACCTCTTGTACCCAAAACGCTTACCATGATGATGGTTAGGAAGAGTTTGGTTGTAATATTCTGCATAATGTGTCTTATATTTGCTACAGATGAATGGGTGAGGTTGATTTCAAAGCATAGCCTGTAAATTTTTGTTCCTTGCACCGCAATTTTTTGGTCAAAGACATAATCCTGGATAGTTTTAGATAAATATACTAATGCCATATAAAAATGTTAATGGAAAGACGGTTTAATTAGAATAGTAAAAAGGTAAAAAAAGTTTTAGTAAGACAGTTTTTGTAGTATCAATGGGTTATGGAAAGATCGTCTTTCAAGAGTCGGACTCTATAAAAATTGATATTCACAAACACATGTTGTAAAATATTTAGGAATAATGTTATTTATATAATAACTGAATTTTTTTATCGAATATAATTTGAGAGTTAAATAAAATTGGAAAATTGTAGTTCAGATGGAGGAAGGGACTATTTTCACCTTTATCTATGTCGTCAGTATCTTTACACAAAGTAATAAAAAGGACAATACAACTGAATATTATGCTGAGAAAGAACTGAAACAATTATGATGTTAATCCAGGATAATATTGAACAGAGTGCAAAAACCCATGCTAGTATAGTATAAAAAACAATGATACATGTCATAAACAGTCATTAAAGCGTGTTCACATTTCATAAGCAAGTGCACAATCAAATAATAGATTTTCAATACAATTGATGCAATACTTGTATGAATCCTTTGGGTAAGCAAACCAAGTTGTGATTCTTTCTGCATAGAGGACCAACCAGAGTAATTAGTTTTGTATTGATCAGCTAAAAGGAACAACCTAATTTTTTAAAAAATAAATAATCTATAAGAGCATTTCCAATGCAGCCTTCTTGCCACGTTGGATTAAATGACTCCCAACTCTAAATTTGCTCTCCAAACCAAGAGTCAATATTACGTGGCTGGAAATTACATCGACCCCGTTGAAGTGACCTTCTCTTCTCCGAAGGTGAAATTGGGCAGGTGATTGAAATTTAGTTCTTCCCGTAGTTGGATTTCGAAGTGCTCTCTATTTCTTCTTCCCCGCAGTTAGGTTTCAAAATTCCCAAAATTCATATCCACAAGAAGCGGGTTTTCTTCACCTTATACTTTTATCAATTTTTAGTCAAAATCTTATTCGTAAGAGTGATAGAGTGGTATTTATGTTGATTTCAGGTTTGTGAACTTATCTAAAAATTGACGTAATTAGTTTCGGCTATCGTTTCGCTCAAGAATTTTGAGGTACCAAAGTTGAAAGTTTCATTATGTACGTTTTACTTTGTTGTTGTAGTTTTTAGATGTTGAAAAGTAGCTTCTCTGATGTAGTTGTGTGACCTTATGCATTGCTTTTAGATTCTCAAACTTTTTGGATTGTTTTCTGCAAAATTATGATTAAGGTTTCTATCTCTATAACTCAACTTCATGATTCTAAAACATAGTTGCAGGTTGGGGGGGGGGGCACGAGCTCCACTGATTTTTGGGGAACTTTTTGTTTTGTTTTTGTGATATGATTTTGTGTACTGATTCAAGTTGAAATGATGTTTTCTGGGTTTCTTTTGTTGGTTTGGATTGGTTTACCTGCTTTTGCTATGTTTAGTGATGTGGGGTTTCTGTTTTTCAAGCATTTGATGTTTTATGCATTGTTTCTGTGATGTTTTTTTCTTCAATATTCGGTATCTTTTGTGCCTTTTGAGTTTTCTTCTTGTTGGAAAATGATGTTTCTTATGTTGTACTAGGCTTATTGTGATATTTTTATACAATAAAGGTATCTTTTGTGCCTTTCCGAGTTTTCTTCTTATTGGAAAATGATGTTTCTTATGTTGTACTAGGCTTATTGTTATATTTTTATACAATGAAAATTACGTTGTTCTTTCTTTGTGCATGTCTTCCTGTCTGTTCGCTTTTGAGAAGTCTCTGATTACTATGACCCTTAGTAGTATTCATTTGTATTTTGACCCTTCAACATTGTAGTACTATTACTATTATCCCTTCATAGCTCGTTTGAAGATTCTCCAGGTTTAATCAATCTAATGCATGTTTTAAAAGTTGACATTAGTTATCTATCAGTATTGGTTTCGAGATCCAAAATCCCACCTTCCAGGCATCCGTTATAGTGTTTGGTTAATTGTTACTTTTAGTTTTCTAGTAATATGAATGTGATATATGTTCATTTTAGGAGATGCATCAGTGACATAATCAAATTGCCTCAGCTTATATTTTTACTAGATGTTTCAGAGGCTTAGGCCTCATATATAGAGAAAATGCTGTTGAGTTTATGAAAATTGCTAGAATTAGTCTTTCAGTTGTGTCCTAGATGGTGTGATTCGTAGTTAGGAAAGATCTGTTGCAATAGGATGTTTTTGCAGATTGAAATTTTGATCTTTATAAGTAGTATGGAACCCTCTCGAATCCTTGGACCCTTTTTATACTATGAGGGCTTGTCTATATATTGCCAAGTCTATCTAATTAAAGCACACACACAAGATTTCAAGCCCTTCGGTTATCAACTCTTTCTTCTTTTCATATTATCTCTCTTATTCATCTTATCTCTCTTCAAATTTCGTTTCTATCAAAATAAAATTTGTCAAATCCTTTGCAGTACTTCATATTAACCTTTCCAATACTAAGTAGGCAAATGAGTTACTTCATAAGGGAGATCTTCTTATGTGAGATCTTCTGTCCATTAAAGAGTTGTCCCCAGTTACAGTGTAAAACACTTGAGTTTAAAATAAAACCAACAATGTTTATTCTAATCTATAAGTAAAATAAAATCTTGTCAAATATCTTAGCAAGTCTGCTTCAGGTCAATGCTATTGCCATTAATTTAAAAGTAGGTTAACTAAGATATGTTTGTGATCAATTTAGGGTACAACTGAGGTAGTGTTTGTGTGACATTGATATGCTTTATCAGCTAATGAAAAATTAAATTAACCAAAGTGAACAATGTGATAATTGATATGGTACCTTTTTTTGTGTATGAACTACATGCTCCAAAAAGGTTTTGTCTTTGCAATTTTATGTTTTGTCTTAAATTAATGATTTTATTGATTTGATGTGCTTGTGCTAATTTTGAAGTGATTGCAAGAGAACTTGGAGGAGCTCATTTTCCTAACTGTATAGCTTAGTTGTTGTTTGAAATGATACAACTTACCATGTCAAAACCTGTTAAATTTATGTGTTGAAGAAGATGATGTTATCACCATCAGTAGATTCTCGAAATTTGGCAAACAACTTTTCTTTTTCAGAACATGGTGATAATATTGATTGGATTAGAGTTGCATATGGCGGATATAATCCATCGGATATGTAATATCCCATATCATTCTCATGACCATTAACCACAAAATGGCATGGAGGTGCAATACCATTGACAATATCATCAAACAAGGGGGACCTATTGAGAACATTAATATCATTATTTTTACCTGCCATACTAAAGAAAGCATGCCAAATCCACAAGTCTTTTGATATCACTGCTTCAAGGATGAGAGTTGGAATCTTCTTAAATCCACTTCTATGTGTACCATACCAAGCTGTGGGAAAATTTTCCATTACCAGTGCATACAATCAAGACTTCCGAGCATTCTAGGAAAACCACGTTCCTCCCCTTCTTTAAATAACCTTTCTACATCCCTCTCATTCGCTCTCCTCAAATACTCTTCTTCAAAAATATTTATTATTGCATCACAAAAATGTTTGAGGCTTTCCATTGCGGTGCTCTCACCAATTTGAACATATTCATCAAGAACATCTGTAGCACAACCATACGCAAGCATCCACAAAGCTGCCACCATTTTCGGTAAAGGACTTATCCTGCACCTACCAACTGCATCAACCTTAGGGGTAGAGTATTGATCATAATTCCCAACTGTATGTAGAATATGATTAAATAATTATACATCCATTCGAAAATGACGATGGAATTGTTCATATGTATATTTTGAATCATCTCTATTAAAATAATCATTGTTGATTAACTCGTGACGTTCTTGTCTTTCACGCTTTATATATCGTCTTTCGAGAATAGAGCCTCCATGTGGTCGCTTTTTTATCCATGGACATCATCGAAACTCGGGAACCATAATAGAAATGGATTGAATATAACTGGATCATAATAGAAATGGATTTAATATAACTTTTTTTTGTGGAGAAACTGCATCATCATAATCATGTTGCTCGTCAAACATCCTTTTAGAGATAGACAGTGATTCATCGCTCCAACTATATAGCTCTGACTCTGATATGCAATCCAAAGACATTTCTGTTCATGAAAACAAATCATATTTTAGAATATAACCATTCAGAAACAATGTGATAGAATCGTTCTTCCTATTTCCAGTATATACTAGTCAGATAAGAGTTAATATTTTCATATGCAATTGAATATATATATAGGAGAATTAAACTTCCAACACATCGTATATATACATGTACGAGAGTGAATCATTTCTCATACCTACAATATTTTTATAAATGAGTAAGATAAGAGTTGCATTCTTTTCATGCAACTACAAACAATATGAGAAAATCATTATGTATACCTACCATATATACGAGCTAAATAAGAGTTGTATTCTTTTCATGCAACTGCAAATAATACGAGTAAATCATTTTTCCAACCTACCATATATATATATATGAAACAATGTTGGATAATCATTCTTCATAACGATAATATTTTAATAAACAAACAAGATAAGAGTTGTATTCTTTTCATATAACTACAATCAAGATGAGAGAATCATTTTTTATGCTTATAATGTATTATATAAGAAATAATATTGGAGAACCATTCTAAACCGGATAGATAATTAGGAATTCAGATTTGTTATCGCACTTGAAATCCGAGTACACACCCAAAAAGCGAAAATTTTCATCACCGATATAAATTATAACGAAGGATACACCCTCCACAAATTATAAAATCACTCACAAAACCATTCCTTTTACCTTGCATATTACAGATAGCACCCTAGGTAGAATTTCTCATTTCCAAACCACAAAATCGAACAATTAAACGCATAAACATGTACAAGCGCCGAGAGATCAAAGTAATCAAAAAATTATTTACTTGGGTAATTGATAGTTTGATAAACGCAATGAAAAAGTAGATAGGAAATCGACTGAGGAGGGTGCGTTGATTTTTTTTGGTGGGAATGAATTGTGTTTGCCGCTTTTTATCCTTACACGTCAGATTAAAAGTTATGTATTTGATGGTTGGATTGGAGAAGGAATCTAAAAATAACCGGCAGTCAAAAGTTTCATTATTATGTCATCTTGAACGTGTAGAGAAAGAACTAATAAAACTTACCATTTGGTATCTAAAAATGAGGAAGAGTGTTTGTGCGTTGGACATGCTCTAACCAATGACTTACCACTAAAGCATGCCTGTGAGAGTCATTCTTGCTACCAGTTCATGGACATAATATAATTTCAAGCACTCGGACAAGGATAGCTCATTCAAAAGGTGAGACTGTTATGACCCAAACACCTTCCGAATAGGAAACAATCATACTAGGAGACTGTAAAAAAGTCTAGATTAAATTGTTTTTCCCAACCTAGCATGTTTTACCATTTTTGGTCCCTGAGAGTAAAGCCACAATTTTTTTTAGTACCCCACAAATTCAAAATGAATTTTTCGGCTCCAAAACAAGATTTTGGATGATTTTTAGGTAGATTATATTGTTTTTTGGTCCATAACATAGCATCTTATACCATTTTTTGGTCCCTGAAAACCACCCGGAATCTTATTTTGGAGACCGAAAATTTCACTTTGAATTTGTGAAAAAATTGAAAAAACGTGATTTTACTCTTGGAAACCAAAAGATGGTAAAATATTTTATGCACGAAAAAACAATTTTGCCAAGTCTAACTCTTACTTTTCCACAAGTTTTTTCTCGATATCTTATATAAAGGCCATGTTTCCATTCTAGTTAAAACTATTATCAATAGAATATTTTCACCAATGATCACTGCAAGCCAACAGTACATGGCCAATTTGGCTCTTCTTGGCCTGCTACAAATTAAAACCATGCATTTTACCGTTCATTCTCATTATGCGTTTATTTTGAATGAAACAAAGAACCGAGAATCAACCCAATATGCCAAACAATACGCGGAAGTCTGTGACGTCGATAGCGAGCGCAGTTCACAAACCGACAAGCTCGTGTACAGCCTCGAGATGACTGATGTGTCCAATAAACATCTGCAAGATACAAAAATCAGCAAACTTGGGGATAAAGGAGGTGAATTAAAATATACGCCAACCCTACTTTCGTAGACGATAGGTTTGAATCACCCGTCCAAATCATTTTGGTTGATTTTGAAAAGCGGAGCCTTCAATTCCATCCTTTGAAAATAGAAACTCACTTGGACGTGGTTGCTAAAATATTCTGCCACTTAATATCGACATTCGTCTTTAACCCTTGGATTGGATTGGAGATTTATTTTGGAATTGGGAGTCAACAAATCCTATATGGAAATGGAAGCTTAACATAAAGAAGCCTGCATTGAAAATACTCTTACATCATATTTAAACTCCAATTAAAATATTCCACGTGGCACAAGTGACCCTCAAAATCGACTCTCATTAGCCTCTACAATGCGGGAAGCTTAACATAAAGAAGCCTGCATTGAAAATACTCTTACGTCATATTTAAACTCCAATTAAAATATTCCACGTGGCACAAGTGACCCTCAAAATCGACTCTCATTAGCCTCTCCAATGCGGGATTCGTTAGAGTAAATTTCCATTCTCACGTAGGACTCTTAACATTAAATTGAATCTCCAATCCAAGAGTCGGAGGTGAGCATCGATATTACGTGGCTGAAAATATAAGTGACCCCTCGAAATGAGCTTCTATTCTCCGTGATACTGAGGGCCACACCTTGCCAAATCAGCCAAAAATGGGTGCGCAATTTAATTTTTATTATTTGTCGGTATGTATTTTGGTGTTCTTCCTGTAATTTTGTTTGAAAAAATCCCCAATTTTACGTTTACCAAACTATATTTGAAAACTGAAGGGCAAAATTAATTTTAAACTTTTATTATTTATATATTTAAAACAAAAATAATACTTTAAAGAGAATGAAAAATATTTTCAAACTATGTGGTAATATATGTGTGTATATATATATATATTAATTTATACTCCAAAAATTATAAATATTAATCTATTTAGCATTATAACTATAAAAAAATCAAATTCTAAAAAGTAACTATGAATTTATAGTTATAAAATAAATGAATGGTGTATTTTAATAATAATGACAAATCAATATGTTAAGTATTAAATATATATTTTTATATTTAATAATATATAAATAATAATAATGCATATATTATAGAATGACAAAAATAAAAATTAATTTCAATTCAAATCAACTCGTTCATTTTGTTTTTTATTCTTTCTCAATAAAAGTAAAATTGAGACATAAATTAGAAAGTTTCTAATAATTAGTTGATTTAATTAAAATAAAAAATTGATTGCTATATGAATTAAAAATAAGTTAGGTCCTGTCCATTTGAGCTTATTTTCCGCTAAATTTAATTTATTAGTGTTGAATTTAATTTATTTGTGCTGAATTTAGTTTATTGTGTTGAATTTAATTTATTGGTGTTGAATTGAGTTTATTAGTGCTAAATTGAATTTATTGGTAGTTCATTTTTTTTTTCAAAAAATGAAAAGAATGACTCCTAAAATGATGTTATACTCATAACATATTTTACTTTTAGACTTATTACTCAACCAGTAACTGTTGAGAACCCAAATAAATATTTATTTATAAAAAAAATTCTTTTGGTGCCGAGTTTATTAGTGTTGAATTTAGTTTATTAGTGTTGAATTTAATTTATTGGTGATGAATTTAGTTTATTAGTATTGAATTTATTTTATTGGTGCGGAAATGTGCTGAAATTAATCCCAACTGGACAGGGCCTTAGTGCTAATTAGTGTTATACTCGAGTTTATGAAAACTATTTTATTGAATCAATTTAATTATTTATCCTCCATCATCACTCTTGTCAAATAATTAGATGCATTTAAAATACAATTAATTATGAATATAATATTTGTTGGGATCAAATATAATAATAAAATTTCAATATTGTGTATATATATATGTAACAACAAGAAACTAGACTTTTTCCCTCTATATGGATCAATTTCAATCAAAGATAAGTTACATAATGACAAATTTCATCCCAACATAAACAAGAAAAACATCTAGAATCCGATAAATTAAAGAACTAAAGATATTATTGGAGACAACAATAAAAAAATATTGTGGTAAAAAATTATATTGGTAGTGAGAAGTTAAAGAATTTATATCTAGTGGTTTTGAACGAATGTTGGATGGGAGAAAGATTTAAAGTGAGACGCAATCAAAACATTTAATATTAAGCTATATATGGAGGATGAATAGAAGTTACAATTAAATCTTGCCATTTGCATCAAATTAATGAGGAAGATCCTCCGTCCATTGAAGATGCCTTAACACTTCAAAGCAAATGCAGAATTATATCTGCAATGAAAAACTTAAAGTTATATTTACACTTTCCAAATAATAAACAACTTGAAATTATATTTGTACTTTCCAAAGAATTATTATGTTAGCGATTATTTTTTTAAAAAAATTGGCGTCCAGCTGTAGGATGCATAAAAAAGCGAAAATTTTCACCGTACGATTAAGTTCCCGCGAGAGAAACCCGGATCAAGCAACGGGCTTCCACGTAGATTTTCCGCCTCCTTTCTCTCTCTAAAACCAACTCCCTTTCAAAACGATCTCTCTGCGGCGGTCTCTGTAGTGACGTTTGAAAGCGATAAATATAAATGGAAGCCGCCATGGGTTTGATGAGAAGAATGCCGCCCAAGCACACCGAGACGGCGCTCTCCGCGCTGCTCAGCCTCTTGCCCCACCATTCCTCCGATCTCCTCTCCCAAGTCGATCAGCCTCTTCAAGTGCTTCTACTTTTCCTCGTGCTCTTCTTGTTTAGGTTTAATCGATTCAGTTTATCTGTAATGTGAATCAAATTGCTGTTTCATTTTTGCAATTTGATGCCTAATTTTAGGTCTTGATTGGGTTTATAGCAAGAATTGGATTGAAATGAGTCCGTTTAATCTGTTCAATAGCTAGGGTTTTTAAGTCAAAAGTTTAAACAGCTGTTTTTGTGAGTGAAATGAATTATAACTGTGCTCTACCATATGTAATAAGAGTCATTTTAAGTAATTTCAGGTCCAGTGAGTATTCTATGGCTATATGTTTTTATCTAAGAGTTCTTCCATTTTAAGATATTGCAATAATACTTTTGGTGACACTTGTTGTCTCTCTTAGTTTTTTAGGGGTATTAACGAGAATGGTTGGTTTCAGATTGATTGTACTTTGATTCATTTTGATATAAGAATTGAAAGTTGTACCTTACTTTAATGAGTCTGTTTAATAATTGAAGCATTCTTTAATCAGGTGATGGGTGAATATGTGCTTATTGGGATTTATGTGGTTGTTCCTGAAGTTATGACTCTAAATGCAGGTTTTGTGCGATGTGGACTGTGGGAAAGAGTTCGTTTTGTGTGAGTACAATAGAGATGCTGACTCTTATAGGTAATATGCTACTCTTATTTTTATTTTTGTATTGAATTGTCTTTTTATTATGTGGGTTTCTCCTATGCAAAAGGAAGGCTTGGAAAGAAACATAAAAGGTTATATCTGAGAAATGTATGCTTAGCATTGTAGTTTTATTAGTGATACTCCCTGACCCTGTTCATTTTGTAGTCTGAATGATATGTTCACGTGTCTTTTTGGAATTCATATTATCTCTTTTCCTATCAAATTGATTTTTCCGGCATGGTGGCTTTTCCTCTTGTTAACTTGTGCATTTTTAACTTTTAGGTCTCCCTGGTCAAACAAATATCATCCGCCACTGGAAGATGGGCATCATCCATCTGTCGATTTGAGGAAACTTGAGATTGAAGCAAATGACGTATTTGCCGTCTATCGTGACCAGTGAGGTCCTTTACCTACCTCCGTATCATGTGTATGAGCCTAAAATATAAATATTAGTCAGTGTTTAACCTGTAAAAAAAAAGGAATTATCTGGAGAAGTATCCAAAAGAATATATTTTTTCTGTGAACAAAAATATCTGGCTACAATGGAAAAACATAATGCAGTTGTGGTAAATCTTGTTTATATGAATGCATCTTTGTTCATCACATTGTCTCTAGGTACTACGAAGGTGGTATTTCATCTGTATATTTTTGGGAAGATGAAAATGGTGGATTTGTGGCATGCTTCTTAATTAAGAAAGGTATTTTTTTTATCTTTTATTTTGGTTTTCTGTTTCCATAGCAATAGATGCAGAAAAGGAAAATTCAGTCTGAGTTACTTGAACAATTTCTGAAGATGGCTCAAAAGCTGCACATGGTCGAAGAGGATTTCTAGAGGAAGGAGCTTGGGATGCAATACATGTTATTGAGGTAATTTTTGTCCTGTTGTTGGTCAATAAAGACCGGAAGAAGTGAACATCCTCATATTCACTCTTTTTAAACTGATGAATATGTTGATATGAGTTAGGTGGGTCCAGAAGATGAAGGGAAATCGCGCTACTGTTTGACAAGTACAGTTATGTTGTCTATGACCACAAGTGATGCATCAGCAGGCTCATTTAATTTGTCTGGATCAATTAGAAGACAGGTAATCCATCTTCAGACCTCTGCTTGTTCGTTTCCTCGTAATCTTTGTGACTTTTTTTTTTGTTGATGAAATAATATTTTATTACTTCACACCATGAAGATTTCTCCAACTACAATGTTAAAGGAAGTAGACCAAAACTATACCAAGAGAAAGTTACCTAGAAGATAGATAAGGTATAGTTCTGTGTCAGTTGCTTCTGAGATTCCTCCATGGGAAAGATCCTCTAAACAGCTAGGTCCAACTTCTCTCTTTCCTGCAGATCCTTCCTGATCACATTAGTTAGGTCATTTTCTGCCCTTACCTTCAAAGATCCTCTTGTTGCGCTCCAATCATTGAGACTCTTCATTCTCAAGGAGAGAAAAGTGTGGTTTTCATCAAACACTCTCTCCATGCATGCGTGAGATGAAGCGTCTCAATAGTGTCGGCTCTCTTGTTTCCCCACGGGACGGAAAAGAATCCTAGGTTTGATGATTGTTGGTTGATCACTCTTTCTAACTTGTGAAACGTGGTTGCTGTTGCTTCGTTGGTTGTCCCTCTCAGATATGCATCTTACACATAGCTCTGTGATAAGTCCTATCACCTATCGTTTTATTGCGTGGTCTTCAATGTCTAGTTCCACTTAAGTTCTCTTTGTTGCAGATAATGCACATCCTCCCCACCATCTCGCTCTCTCCCATAAACTAAGATGAGTTTGCTGTTAATATAAGTCGATGCTTCCTGATTATTGTCTTTCTTTGCACTAGATGAATGCTGACCTCACATTGGCAGAAGGTCATTTGTGTAACATGGGAAGGATGATAGAAGAAATGGAGGGTAAATTGAGAAACTCTTTGGACCAGGTAACCTAGTTGCCTTGTACTATTTCTCATGAAGATAAGTGATCATTATTATTCAGGTCATAGTGAACAAAATGGTGGTTAGAGCACTGTATTGGTATATGCTCTTTTCCAAAATCATTTCACTAATTTGCAGGTTTATTTTGGCAAGACAAAGGAGATGGTCTGTACTCTACGGCCCCCAGCTGAACTGGTACAGGTGAAACTGCCTGATAGCCGAACTTGATTCCGTGGTTGAAATTTGCATGTACCCCCCTTCTTATGTGGCTTCTCTTTGATCCATACTTCTGGGGTACGTTGTAATCTTACTATTTGCTTGGAGCACGATAGATGTTTCTCCTTAATCATCTTCCATTTAAGGAATTTGTACACTGTTGCCTCGATCAAATTGTGTAAATCCCAAGTTTCTGATGAGAAATTATGAAATTGTTTCCATTCTACACCTATTGTATTTTCATCTATTTAAGCTTCTGACAATTTCTCCTCAGAATATGAAACAATCTGGGGTTCTTGTGAAATTTCTCCTCTTTTCTACCCCAGCCTTCATAGCAAACCTGAACTAAAAACAAGTTACAGCAGACAATTTCCAGAGTCAATTGAATTTGGATAACAATTATTTACTTTTTATGTTGAAATTTATACTCCCCCATGTCCTAAACAATAATGGCATATCTTTTGGCAGATAATTTATTTTTGATTGAAGGTGTTTTCATTCTAATTTAAATAGTAAGATCGTTACATTTTGTGCTAAGTTTAAGCAGCACAACTCCTATCTAACAACTATAATTAATATTGTAGACACTTCTTATAACACAATCTATGACTCACACATCGTGAGGTGAGCTTTCACAAATGAACTTCTTGTGAGATTCTGATGCCATACTCGTAGTCTGCTACTCAATTCAAGCCTCCAATGTTCATCTTCATCTAGTTGCAACAACTCTATAATTTTGAAGAGACTATAGCTGGATTTCTCCAATCAGCGGTGGAAAGAGCCTGTTGGGGGGAGTTTCTAGGGTAGGTTCGTTTTGATTTGAAGCAAACTGGTACTGCGTGCTTCCACCTTTATTCATTGTTGGCCAGATTGACCCTCATCAAGGTGCCACAACTCCGTAATTCCAGTATTGGGAACTTTTTTTGAGGTTGTAGCTAAATTTTTCCAATCAGTGACAGGAAGGAGCCTAGATCTCGCCGGAGTCGCGAGAGCACCAACAACACACTTAGAAATAAAAACATCAAACAAGTAAAGTCAAATTAACCTAAAACCATTCTTTCGTCCAGGGAAGTCATGCTACAGCACAAATCTTTTATAACCCAGAAGTATGTATCGCCTAAGGAGTATTGCCTTCCACTCGACGTAGATGTAGTACTACAAGCCAGTGAGACCTTCATTGTGCGCTAGAAACTCTTTTCGATGAATACATAATACTACAGACCATGTACCCGCCATATGATGACCTATTTTGACTGTTGCACACAACCTATGACCACTAATGACAGAGCCTCGTCATCACTCCATCACAACCACCACAAGACTGCCGTAAATGTAGTCGATCACGACAAATGTTTGTAGGACGACAAAACCACACGTTAAGTAGGGAGGGGTTTTAGGGATGAGAAGTAAAAGAGAGTGTACACTGGATGTGCTTTATGCCTGAATTTCTGGTAGGGCCAAGGTGGGAAGAAGCCATTTGCTGCATGTGCCGCCGTTTACCACCGACTTTGCTGGAAATACTATTGAATGTGCCGGAATCTCTTATGACCGCACCAGAGCTGCCGTTGATCATGCATGAGTTTATTGTGTTCGTCGGAGACGATGGTAGCATCGCTAGTGTGCCTCAGCCACCGACACTCACTTCGTCGGAACACATGCAAATAATATTAAAATAAGATAAAATTGTGTAAATGAATGTATGATGGGTAAGAAATTATTGAGCAGAGAAATTCTTGCTATATAAAATTTTTAATACTCCTCAACAAAAATGACATACTCTGTAGTTGACCTTTTGGAATTAAACTGATCCAACTTCGATAATTTTACTCTATTATTATATAAATGCGAGTCCGTCTCTTGAAAAATGATCTTTCCATAAAATATGGAAAGACTAGGGACTCAACTGTAATTTTACGAAAATAAAATAAAAATTCACAGGTTAAAACAATTAAACTTGGGGTCAAATTTGGGTTATAAGATATTTGAGTAAGCTCACACGTCTATTTGAGTTTCGATTAGAAACATTACATATTTAGAGTATAATGTATCATTTATATGTTTTATTCTAAATATGTAATGTTTCTAACAAAAACTCAAATGTTCACTTGAAGTTACTGCAAGGTATAAACCTCTAATTTCATATTATTCTCATTAAAACTCATCTTTTCATATGCCTATGAAAAAGGTATTTCCCAAAACTTTATCTATACATAAAAATATTATCATGTAATATATTGTTGAATTCGTTATATCATATATTTTTAAGAGATCAAAAGAAGAAACTTTATCCTGTCGTTCTCTCTCTTCTCGCCTTTCTCTGTAACCTCCGCCACCACCAACGGTTATTTCCACCACCGCTTACAGCTCTATCACAACCTTTCCGAACACCATTTCAATACCACCGGAGCTCTGACCGACAATCTCAGCCGCTATGGCGGCTCAGGCTCCTAAAAGCTTCTCCCAAGTACTCCAAACCAGAAATCCACCGATATCCATCTCTCTGCCCTCCAACCACATAAACCCAATCACAAATTACAAAGGGGAACCTTCTGTCATCTTCACATCGGAAGAGATAACCGAACTATCAGCCCA
>JAULKM010000002.1:11625445-11642386 GCA_032355605.1 Rubia tinctorum
ATATTGGCTCTATAATATCTACAAGATTAGCGAACACTTTTAGGTGTGCTCGAGTTCAAACTCAGATACTGTTCGAGCTCGTTTCATTTACACCCCTAGTTAGGATATGTTGCTTAATTGCCACAATGGATACTAATGAAGTCGATGTGATGTTTCATTTTATATCATTAAGAATGATTATAGGATCTTGGTTGATATCCCATTAAGCATTCAATTTATGATTTCTAGATGACCAGACTTGGACTTTGGGTTGGTGAGATTATTCACGTCCTTCCTGAATTATATTTCCCATCATACTCCAAAGAATCTCTTTACTAGTGTAGATAGCATATGCAATCCCAACTCCTGGTAATCAGTAAAATAAAGATTTTCTATACGTATAAGGACTTTGACTCTGACTCTGACTTCGACTTCTTTTTTATCCGACTCTAACTAATTCCGTATCTTTAGCAATGAACTTTAGTTTCAGAAATAAAAAACTTAATCTGGTAGCCGAGGTTGACCAGAAGATCACTCAAATTTGGGAAGTTTGCACCATTATATATTTGGAGAAAATAGTATATTCAAACGTTGCTCAGATTGCCCTAATGGATAATAATGAAGGGTAATGGTGATCTTTCATTTGAATTATGGGATCTTAGTTAATATCTCATTCTGCTTTCAGTTTATGATAGATATCGTTTTCTTCTTCGTTTCCCCTTCTTCTCTATAGGCTCAAACCTCTTTTTTACAATATCTTCGATGAGTCTACAACGACCGGTTTATATGTGCACAAAAATTACTTGGCATGCTTCCTTTACCGATAACGGGATTTTGATTTTTGATGTGGGTGAGATTATTCACGGCCTCCATGAATTATACTTCCCATCATACTCCAAATATGTACAAGGAGTCTTTACTAGTCAGGTGGGTCTGATGACTAGATTCAGGGGACGAACATCATCGACTCGTTTACCATATGTTCAAACTAAAGTAACAACCACAATCCATCCGTTGATTTAGCTTTAGTTGTTTTTCTTTTAAGAATCTTTTGTTACAGTCTTTTCTAATTATCAATCAATTAAGTTACATCAATCGTATGACACAACGTTTAGCCATTTTGCATAACCCAGATAGCCCACGGATCACCCACGAGTTTTGAATAATATAATACTCAATAAAGTGGAGTTCAAGAAAGAAAGGATAACCCAACAAGAGGGTGTGTTTAGGGTGTGATAACCTTGATTTCCGAATAATCCGTCGAGCTCGAGTGAAATTAATTTGTTCGAGATCGAATTCAAGCTCGAACAAATATATTTAATCATGACTCGAGTTCCACTCGAGCTTTGTTGAATTCGAATTTTAGAGGATCTTTGACCGAGCTATTCACGAGCTTTTGAAAAACTGATTGGTTCGTTAACACCCCTATACTACTCTAAGTTGATCATCATTCAAGGACCACGAAGGAAATGGAAGATTTTCGGAAAGGGTTTTTGAAGACTCAACTTAGAGGTTGGGATATAAATCATACCTCTCAAGTGGATGCACGACAGGTAAATAATCCTCCATTCAATGACTATGTGTCTTGGATTAGGCATTCGTATTGTTACATGGCAAAGAATTTGTTCCTCCCCCACTTTGTGATGACAATAATGTGATTCATCCTTCCTTTTATGCCATATAAATTACATTCCTTTTGTTGAATTAGTTTGATTCCAATAAAATTATAATTGTCATGTCTTAGTTTACAGAATGGGGGTTTGGTGATCTGTGACTTTGATTTTCATTTTATACAATAGGTGTTGCTAGGTATCAAAATGTGACGGAAAAGGTCTCGTGATGATCATGTAACTTTGTAAAATGGAAACAACGATTGGTGAAGATGAGGACAAGGAAATGTCAAATGAGGTAGGAGTTGATAGGACACATTGTAGAACATTATAAATAAGAATGGCTAGATAGGAATTGAGCTGCTTGGTTTTCGAGAAGGTGGGCTATTGCTTGTTGGGAAAACGTGATAAATGGTCTATTTGGGTGAGGAAGGTAGGTAGCACGAGGGTAGACATATGTTATGATACTTTGCATGAAGTTCCTAAACAATACAAAGGCACATTATTGATGGAGTTCAAGATATATCTAAGTAGTTGAAATCTTCATTTTAATCACATTATTTTGTTATAAGCCAATGGACCATCTTCGTTGACTTTGGCTTTTATGTCACATTGGAGACCATTTGAAATCGATGCCCCGGACATGGAGGAATTAAAAAAGAATGTCATGAATATGTTATCGAAAATTTGTCGAGAATACAAGTACACACTATCCAGAGATTATATCTTCTCGAATAGAAAAGTTGATCATCTGTGGCTAAATACACACACATTGAACCAAAGAGTTAATTGGGAGATTTGGAAGAGAAGAGCCTTGAAAAATGATTTAAAAATTAGTAAAATATATATCAATATATTTAATTTAGATCTTGTAGTCTTAATGTCATATGACTTCCCAATTTCACACTAGGTACGAGGAAAGAGAAAAAAATGCATTGCATTGTTGAACATAATCTGCATCGAAAGAGCCGCGGTGGTTACGGATTAGCAACGCTCTAGTTGGTAATAGAAGGATTTGAACGAGATGTACTATTGGCAATGGATATGGCAATGTACAAGGTAGAAGCTAGGGCATCTGTTGTTCCAAACGATGTAGATCAAATAGAATGGTGTGTGATCTATTCCTTAGGGCTCAACAAAATAGAGAGGGTCATTATGAGAAAGGTCTGGCAATTTAAATTACGGAATGAGTGGTATCAATGTTACTAACTTCATTTTACTTATTGTCACATTTTATGTTTATTTAAAGGATTTTTTTATTTCTTCTCATAGGCTAAATTGAAACAAGATCAAATTGAGGGTCAATTCATTCCAGTTGGTAAGCACGACATCTTGTGTCAGGCAAACGGAAAATCCAACCACCCGATATGTGCAAGAGGGGTCGGTGCATTCTTGACACAAAGAGAGGCTTTTAGAACTGTACGTTCTTATAATGGGGCTAAGCCGTAAATAATCAACACTTTGCTAATGGAGGCCATTCTCCATGACAAACTGTTAGAGCAAAAATAAATTTTGATTTGCAAGTTAATAAACCACACCAGTCTTTCTCTACCCAAAAATCCAAATGATCTAACTAGCGACTGGGAGCCATATCAAGAGGATCTCACCACTCTCAAGCAACATTGAGGTGAACAAGAATGGAGTACAACCAAGGGCAACAATTGAATATTGTCTATATATGGTCATCCTATCCAGCAAGAAAAAGGTACGAACATTTATAATTTATTTGCTTTATATGTTAGAACGATATTAAATAGGTGTTATTTATTTCATGCAGGGTTCTCAGTAGTGCGAGCTTTTCATAGGTATTGGTAAAAATGCTACACCACTAAATGTAGCCAACAATATTTTTTACGAATCGATGTGACATCATCACTCTATACAAATCGAGGATGGAATCGCAAGGGTATCAGTGGTGAAATAATTGGTGTAAAATGCTAGTTTTCCTATTCCCAATGGAGATTACAAGAATAGGGCCCACCCAGGGAATGTTTCTTCTTTTGCTTCTATGTCTTGTTTACATCGATTCCGAGAAGGATGGACATTTGAAAGTAAACCAACCAAACAAACACACAAAAATTGTGTCGGTGGGTAACAACACCAAACCTCCTATGACAATAGTATAAATGGAAAAAGGGTCACCGCCTTTTATTCGTGTATGGTTCGATTGGATCTCCGCACCCCAATATAACTCAACATACACAATTTCTGGGAATGGACTTTTTTGTAGAAACCGAGACATTATTGCATTGTGGAGTTCAAATAATTATATATGTGTTACCAAGCCAAGAAAACAATTATGATCCTCTTTCTATTGTAAGTTCGAGTTTTATTTTTTTAAATTTTTTTTATTTATATTGAAACAAACTTCATACATATTCTTACCTAATCTTCAAAATTCTTTGTGTAAGTTACATGTATTACTTTGCTAATTAAAAGTAAAAGGGTTGGGTAGGCTATTTGTGTCCATTGATGACTCAAGGGTTTGGGTGTTCGAAGCAAGAGGAGATCGAATATTTACACAAAAGCACAGCCCGAAAGGATTAAAAAACCTCACTCCACCTTACATTGAGAGGTGATGTTTTCAATTTATGAACTATTATAAATAGCCATGCATGCTGACATTCACCAAATATTTTATTAAAGTACCTGATTAGATATAGGGATCATTGGAGATTGATTTTGATTGTCCCGGATAACATACAAACGTGTGTACAAGATGGATTCGTTGCACTTTAAACCTTCACAAGCATTTCTAGATATTTGGAGATTGCATTAAATGAGACTAATTAATTTAGGTTGTGTTGTAATAAGTTATGTTTTACTTATTTAACACTTGTACATTTTGGGTATATATTGTCCATTCACTTATCAATATACGTTCAGATCATTATTCCCCAATTCTCTCATCTTCCTTCTTTCATGGTATCAGAGCCTACTCTCTGAAACTTTTTTTTTTCAAATCCCGACAATATTCCCATTACTGCCGCCATGAATCTCCGACAGTCGCCTCACCATGAGTGATTCGGAGAGCTCTGTCGGCGACACTAGCCTTTCTCTCGCCGCAGGCATTACGCTACCATCCCCTCCGCCAACGATTGATCGACCCACCGGCCCTCAGCCACTGCTGCGTCCTCTCGATCACACTTCTCCATTCCACCTCCACCCTTTTGATCATCCGAGCTTTTCTCTCTGTCCGGTTGTTCTCAAAGGGGACACTAATAAGTAATGGACAACCTCGATGAAGAACGCTCTTAAGGCAAAGCGTAAGCTTGGTTTTATTGACGGCCGTATCACTCGGGATGTTGTTTCTTCTGTTAACCTTGATGACTGGTATAGTGTTAACTCCATGCTGATCGGATGGATCATTCAGTCTATTGATCAATCACTTCAGTCTTCTATCACTTATCCAGAGACTGTCTTCAAACTCTGGGAGGAGTTGCATCATCGTTTCTCCATTGGTAATGGTCCTTGACTGCTTCAATTTCGTACAGGTTTGGAAAATTGTCACAAAGGTTGTAAATCTATTGCGTCTTATTATGGGGAATTCAAGAAAGTCTGGGATGAGATCAATACTTATGTGCCTCTTCAGGCTTGCATCTGTAGTAATTTTTCTTGTAACATCACGACCAAGCTCAGGACTGAACGCGATATCGAGCGTCTTTATTAATTTCTGCTCTGCCTCAATGATACATTTCGAACTCTCCACTCCAAAATTATGGCGTAAGAACCACTTCCATCTCTCAACAAATTTTATGCGCTGGTTTTTCAGGGGGAGCATCACAAGACACTAATGACCGAACATGACACCAAATATGATGGCATAGCATTCATGGCTCAGGCTAAGCCTAATTTCCCGTTGTGCCTGTTATCTCTATCGGTTTCGAACAAGCCCACCACTGGCTGCTCCTCGTGCACTTACTGTGGTAAGCTTGGTCATGACGCCTCTCACTGCTGGAAGATTCATGGTGTTCCGGAAGGATTTGTTCATCGTCCGGCCATTCGTGGCAGCTCCGGTGCTGGTCGCGGCTGTGGAACTGCAGATGGCGACGTCGTACTCTTGGTCCAACAGCCCCTCTCTTCTGTGGCGTCCGACGTTAACTCTATCCTGGAGTATGCTGCTCGTGGTTCGTACCTCAACCATGATCAATGGCAAGCTGTCATGCAAATGTACAACTCTGTGAACACTCCTTCTGCTGATGCTACTGGTAGTTATTTATTATGAATTTTAGACACTAGTACCTCTTTTCATTTTACGGGTAGTCTTGGTTAGCTTCGTGATATTGTTGTTATTACTCATGTTCCAATTAAGCTTCCGGAAAATCGTGTTGTTATAACTGTTCAGGAAGGTTCTCTGGTTTTCTCTCAGTTTGACAGAATTGATCATGTTCTATATTTTCTGACTTTGGAATGAAACCTTCTCTCCTTTGCTAGGTTACTTCTAGATTCCCGGTGTTTCACTTTCTTAAAAAATAAGTTATGCGTACTTCAGGAATGCGATACGAAGACAGTGATTGGTGTGGGTAAGTAACGTCATGGTGTTTATTGGTTGCGCCACTTCTCGGTGGCCACCCAGGCGTGTCACACATTTATGTTCGAGAAAATGACCACAGCTGAGTTGTGGCACAAAAGGCTGGGGCATCCTTCATTTTCAGTTTTAGCATCTTTACATGTTTCTTATGATTCTATACGGAGTACTACTCCTTGTGACATTGGTTTGGTAATGAATTTCTGTGCACTGACAGTAACTCTGTTTCTGACACCAGTTCGTCGTTTTGGATCAGATAATGGTACAAAGTTTTTTGGTCTTAAGGATTAATTTGCTGCACATGGTATTGTTCATGAGACTTCTCGCGCCTACACCCCTCAGCATAATGTCAAAGGGAAGCGCAAGCATCGCCATCTGTTGAATGTGGCGCGTGCTTTGCAATTTTAGGTTGCTCTTCCAATCAAGTTCTGGGGCGAATGTATCCTTACTATTTGTTTTCTGATCAACAGAACTCCTACACCGGTTATTTAGAATCAGACAACATTCTAGTTGATTTTAAAAAAATGATCTGAAATACTCGGATATTCGTGTTTTTAGCTGTCACTGTTTCGCCTCTGCTCTTCCTTGTCCTACGGACAAGTTCGCTGCTTGAATTCGTAAATGTTTATTCATGGGTTATCCTAGTGGAAAACAAGGCTGGCATCTATATGATCTTGAATTCGAACAGTTCTTCTTCTCCCGAGATGTTGTATTTTTCGAAGACCAATTTCCATTTCAGGTTCCATCCACCTCCCATTCACAACCTTCGACACAGATTCAACCTCACCTGACTATCTTTAATGACACGGATACTGCACCCTTTGCGGCCAGAGGGAGCTCTGCACCGCCTTTTGCTCTTCCATGGACAGGGGGAGCACATCTCCGGATAACGGAAACTCGTCCCTAGCCATGCAGTTAGCGCCGGTGTCCTCTGCGGCTGAGCTGGGTTCCACTGCATCCATACTTCAGCGCAACTCAGCCCCTTGCTGAGACTATTTCTTCGGCTGAGGAGGCCTCAGTGGTTGTTCAGCGCAGCCACGTCCTTGTCAACCCATTGTTTTATTCAAGGATTATGTTTGAAGCTCTATGCTTCATAATGATTCTCATTCAGCTGTCTCTTCCTCTCAATATCTGATCACTAGTTTTGTATCATCAGCAAAGTTTTCTCCTGCTCATGCTCACTTCTTGGCAGTAGTTACCTCAGGCCATGAACCAGTTCGCTTCTCTGAGGCCCTACAGCAGGCTTGTTGGTGTGAGGCCATGGACGCTAAAATTGAGGCGCACGACTAAAATAGTACTTGGTCTCTCAAAGCCTTTCCGCCTGGTAAGAAACCAATTGGTTTCAAGTGGGTGTATCACATTAAGTACAAGTTTTATGGTGACATTGAAGGCTATAAGGCTCGTCTTGTTGTGTTAGGGAATCGTTAGGTGGAATGCATTAACTTCAAAGAGATATTTGCCCCTGTTGCCAAGATGGTTACAGTTCGTACGTTTCTCTCTAGTGCTGTTGTACGAGATTGGGAATTGCACCAAATGGACATTCATAACGCCTTTTTGCATGGTGATTTGAACGAGCTCGTTTATATGAATCTACCTTGGGGATACTCTAAAGCACTCCCTGGTCAGATATGTCTCCTGCACAAGTCTCTTTATGGTCTTAGACAGGCTTCGCGTAATCGGTTTTCTAAGCTCGCACAAGCTATTCGCAAGTATGGGTTTAGACAAAGCTATACAGACTATTCTTTGTTCAGTCTTATCCGATCTGATGACACTATTCATGTCTTGGTTTATGTTGATGACTTAATTATTGCTGGAGATAGCTCTTCTGCTATATCTACGTTCAAGCAGTATATGTCGTTATGTTTTCATATGAAGGACCTTGGCATTCTTAAGTATTTTGTAGGCCTAGAAGTGGAGAGAAATCCCTCTGGAATATTAGTCTCCCAGAGTAAATATGCACTAGAGGTCTTGGCCGAGGCCGGTCCGCATAGTTGCAAGCCATTCGCTTCCCCCATGGATCCATCGCAAAATCTGGCTAAGATGCCCGGTCCCGATTACGAGCATCCTGAGTAGTATCATCATCTTATTGGAAAGTTTGTTTATCTTACAATCACCAGGCCTGAGCTCAGTTTCACAGTTCACACTCTCTCTCAGTTCATGCAGCAACCGAAGGTTGATCATTGGTCTGCGGATTTGAGGGTTCTCCACTATGCTAAAGGTAGTCCTAGCCAAGGTTTGTTTCTTTCTCGAGAAAGTAAATTGGTTTTGATTGCCTACTATGATTCAGATTTGGATACCTGTCCAATCACTCGTCGTTCAGTTATTGGCTACTTTGTTACCTTTGGCATGTCACCAGTTTCCTGGAAGACCAAGAAGCATCACACAGTTTTGCACTCTTCACCAGAGGCCGAGTACAGAGCCATGGCAAATGCATTATGTGAGGTCCCATTGTTGCGGTCCCTTCTCAGATCTCTCGGTGTTGAACATTCTATTTCGGTTGATCTATTATGTGATAGTCAGGCTACTTTACACATTGCAGAAAATCTGGGTTTTCATGAAAGGCAAAGCATATTGAAATCAATTATCATCTGGTTTGTGATCTCGTATCTTAGCGTATCATTTCGACTCATCATATTGCATCTTCAGAACAACTGGCAAACATGTTTACCACAGCACTAGGACAGACTGCTTTTCTTCACCTTAGCTCCAAATTGGGCACTCTCAATCTTCATGCTCCAACTTGAGGGGGATTAATAGAGGTTGTGTTGTAATAGGTTATGTTTTACTTATTTACTTCTTGTACATTTTGGGTATATATTGCCCATTCGCTTGTTAATATACGATCAGATCATTATTTCCTAATTCTCGCTGTCTTCCTTCTTTCATTAAGCTTCAAAATGAGTTACATATAGTTCAAATCAAGGTTTGAACTTCTATGATCATAGCCTATAAAATTTATTCATGTTCTTTATTATTTACTAATTTTCATTCATATAAATTAGTACAAGAGAAAAGCAAAAACATGGAAGTCTGGGTACTAAGTAATGTTATACACAACCGAGTGAATTAAAGATGAACATTTGGATTACCTAGAAATTGATAAAGTAAGTATTATGTTCAGAAATGTGTCAAATTTTATTCACAATAAACAACCAAGCTACTCAAAATAATTTCTTATGTTGTAATGTCCACATATTTTCCAAAGGAATACGAGCATTATTTTTAGGATGACAAAACATAACATGCAATTGTTTTGTGAGACATCTAGTACATGTCTGATATGCAACTCTTGGAATTCCTAACTTTGTAGCGTGATACATATCTCAGCACTCGTGACATGTATTGTACAATTAGAAATTGCTTGTTTTCTGTTCACATTTGTGGATAATTTCTTGATTAGTATTGTTTATAGATTTTTGTTGAAACTACAATCACATTGTTTATTTTTAAGGAGGCCAAAAACTTTACATGTTATGTACGGAATAGAATCTACGTAATTTCTATTCCCGTGTATTGATATTTGCTAGCTTAGATGTATCTATACATTATTGTAACCTTTCACAATCAATTTGAAATCTATTGGAAAGTGTATTGGTGAACTGAGACTGTTTTAGACTGATCCTTTTAAATAAATAAAATAATTCCATAGCCCCCTAAAGAGCTTCCAAAATCAGAAGGAGGTTCCTTGTTATTACTCATTTGTAAATGAAGACTAGATCTTCACAACCGAACACGAAACTTCTTTACCCAACTATTGTTCTGATTCAACAAACCCATATTTCTTTTTCAATGACCCAGTTAGGTCCAAAATTCGGACCCAATTCTGGAACAACATCATCAGTCCTGACACTAATCCAGGTACCCAAACAATGATCAACACCCTAGGTAATAATGTGTTTTTTATTCATACTCAGGGGTACATTATATATAGGGATACAAATACCTTTACATAAAAGGAAAAGGAATCTACATCTAATTACAATTACAAAAAATATTCTCATAAAAATATTTATTAACTTAATACTCCTCCTCAAGTTAGAGCATGGGGATCATAAATGCCCAACTTGCTAAGTAAAGAATGAAACTGAGTTCTTCCAAGAGCTTTGGTGAACAATCAGCAGGTTGATCAGTCGTGGAAATATGATGAGTAATTAAGGTACCATACTGGACAAGATCACGAACGAAATGACAATCAACCTCTATATGCTTAGTGTGTTCATGAAACACCGGATTCGCCACAATGTGAAGAGCAGATTGACTATCACAAAAATATCACATAGGAAAAGAATGCACACCACTTAAGTCACATAGTAATGATTTAAGCCACAACAATTCACAACACGCAACAGCAATAGCACGATACTCCACTTCAGCAGAAGAACGAGAAACTGTGGGTTGCTTCTTGGTCTTCCATGAAACTGGAGAATTACCAATGGTCACAAAGTACCAAGAAAGAGAGCATCGAGTAATAGGACTAGCAGCCCAATCTGAATCACAAAAAGCAGTCAACTGTAAAGAACTACGGGCAGAGAGAAATAGTCCTTGAGCTGGATGACTCTTCAAGTAATAAAGCACACGAATTAATGCTTGCCAGTGAGGAACACAAGAAGACTTCATAAATTGAGCAAGAGTATGAACAGAATAACTCAACTCGGGACGAGTAATAGTCAGGTAAATGAGGTGACCCACCAGGCGTCGATACCGCTCAGGATCATCATAAAGAAGACCTTCAATGTTCGCAAGATCATGTTGTTGCTCCATTGGAAAATCTGTTGGTTTAGAAGCTGACAAACCAGTATCAGACAAGATATTTAGGGCATATTTCCTTTGTGAAAGAAACATCCCATCTGGTCTTCTAGCAATCTCTATACCCAAGAAATATTTAAGTGGACCAAGATCTTTCATATGAAAACAAGAACTTATGTATTTCTTGAATTCAGAGATGAGCGATGAAGAACTTCCAGTAATGACCAGATCATCCACATAAACAAGAACATGTAATGAAACCGAGCCACGAGTGAAAGGAAAAAGAGAGTAATCTTCCTTACTCTGAACAAAACCAAATGCACGTAAAGCTTGATCCAATTTTGCGAACCAATTACAAGGCGCCTGTCGAAGACCATAAAGGGATTGCCGAAGGCGACACACCTGGCCAGGATGCACAGGGTATCCTGGTGGGGGTTGCATAAAGACCTCTTCATGCAGATCACCATGCAGAAAAGCATTATGCACATCCATATGATGTAGTTACCAACCACGAATACATGCAACGGACAAAAACAAACATACCGAACTCATCTTCGCAACGAAAGCAAATGCCTCAATGTAGTCAATTCCTTCCCTTTGGTGATTTCCAAGAACCACCAAGCAAGATTTGTAACGTTCAATGGTACCATCAGAATTGAACTTGGTATGATACACCCATTTGCATCAAATAGAGGCCTTATTCTGAGGTAAACAAGACAAATTCCATGTCTGATTACACTCAAGTGCAGTAATTTTATCCGCCATTGCATCACGCCAATAAGTATGCTTGGAAGCCTCAGAATAAGTAGTCGGATTTGCACTAGAAGTTACAACACCCAATAATCTAGAATGCGTACTAGAAAATTTATCGCAATTTACAAAATCATATAAAGAATAGAGAACGCGCGAGGAATGTGATGCAGCAGGTGTAGTCATAGCAGTGGGGGAGTTATTAATACCAACAACAGAGCAGACATAGTAAGAAAGATAAGTAGGAGGGCAACGATCACGCGAAATCTGGTGGACATGAGGTAGATCAGCAGTAGATGTCGATGCCAGGAGTCTTCTGACGTGGCGGGCTGTGGCGAAGGAGGTGCGTGAGGTGCAACGTCGACGGCGGCCGACGGCCCATGCGGCGTGTGAGAAACTAGCGTCAGAAGGGTAATCGGCATGGACTGGCTGGCGGGAGCACTCCGACCGGTGACTCCGGTGGCAGGTGGGTGGCTGGCTGCCGGGAATGGTCCGACAACCGGGAAGAATCTGGCGGGAAATTTTCGGCGGGTGGCAAACCGGTGACAACTGGTGGTGACTGTCCGGCCGGCGGCGAGAGTACTGCCGGCGGTGGTGACTGGCCGGTGGATGTCATACATGAAGGGGACATCGATGACGAGAGCACGGGCGGCGGTGGTAATGATCCCGACGGCGATGATGCTTCCGGGATGGAAAAGTATGGAAACTGATCTTCATAAAAGTCTACATCCTGACTATTAAAGAAAGTGCGGGATTCCAAATCAAATAGCCGATAACCCTTCTTTCCAGCCAGAAATCCAAGAAACAAACAGCGACGACTTCTTGGAGAAAATTTGTCACGGAATCGGGGAATATGGGAGGCAAAGCACAAACATCCAAAGACTCGAAAAGTCTTGTAATTTGAGGAGCTACCATAAAGTAACTCAAAAATTGTGCGACCATTGAGATGCATCATCGGTGTCCGGTTAATCAGATAAGCAGCTGTAAGAAAACACTATCCCCAAAATTCAATCAGTAGATTGGCTTGAAAGTGCAAAGCACGAGCCACATTCAACAAATGGGGATGCTTGCGTTCCACCCGACCATTTTGCAGTGGTGTATTAACCATATAAGTCTAAAAAATGATCCCGGACTCAGCAAAGTAGGATATCAAAGGAAGAAAATTTGTACCATTATCAGCCAAGAAACGTCGAACAGTGCGGCCAAACTGATTCTTGACTAAAGCACAAAATTCAATAATTCTAGGAGTAACTTCTAACTTAGCAACTAATAAGTAAACCCAAACAGACCGGGAATAATCATGAACTATAGTCAAAAAAATAAAATAAAACCACTAGAAGATGGTGTTTTATAAGGACCTCAAACATTACAATGTATTAATTCAAACAAAGTACTAGCATTCGACAAACTTAAAAGAAAACTATGCCTAGTTCGCTTTGCTCGATGACAAACCGAGCAAGGTACAGTAACATTATTTGAGCTAAAATCAAGAATAGAAACAGAAGAGAAAACCGTAGAGGAATGATGCCCAAGACCCTGATGCCATAAATCAGAAGACAAAACTGAAGCAACTGTCGGATCAGACTGCAAGATATGGGAACGATCATTCATATCCAGCAGACGAAGCCAATAAACCCCCTTGCTATTCACTTACTCCAATCACATTCCTCATACTGATTTTGTGTAAAATGCAATAATTTTCAGTAAACAAAGTTAGACATTTTAAGGCAGATAACAATCTAGAATAAGATAATAGATGACATCGCAGAGAAGGTATATACAACGCATGAGTAAGAGTAACATATCCTAAACGAATAGAACCATATTGGGATGCAGATGACACATAATCATCAGGTAAGACAACATTAACGGCATTAACAACAGTAGTGACATTAATTAGAGAACCTCTGTCACCCGCCATATGATAAGAGGCTCCCAAATCAAGGATTCATAGTAAAGTGTACTTACCTAACCCATGGTTAGAAACAACATTAAACTGATTAAATAAATGTACGGTTATACTTCATTGTTCATCGGACAGAGCATGACCAAAATCAGCACGGGTAAGGACAAGATGGCAGGAGGCTGCATCATGTCCAGGTGGGGACACAGCGGCGCCGGTAAAAGGAGGATGCAGCTAGGAACTCCAGCGATTGTTCCGCCATCGGTGGTGATGATGCCGTCTTCTAGGATTTCTGGTTCAACTCCTTAAACCAATTAGGTACTCCGGTGAGCTTGAAACATGTATCTTTATCGTGACCCTTGCGATCATAGTAAGAGCAAATGAGATTCTTGCGATCAGCTGTGGTGAGAACAGTTGTCTAAGAACTCGGTAGTGAAGGGCGTCGGGCATCATACGCCCTAGAATCAGAAGAAAACTCGCAAGACCGAACAACAGATTTGTGATTCTCCTCCTGAGCAACAAGGGCATACACGCGCATTATAGGTGGCAAAGGATCGGTAGTCATGATGTTGGATCACAAGGTGTGATAGCCTTCATCAAGTCCGAGGAGAAATTGATAGATCATGTATTTCCCACGTTCTTGGAAGGCATTAGTAGCATGGTTACAAGTGTACAGAGATTTGCAAGCTTCACAGGTGCAAACTAAAGGAGACAGAAGTGAGTTTTAGGCACCGAACAGCTTCTTCAGTTTGCAAAAATAAATGGCAAACGTCTGACCATTCTGCCGACAGTTCTGTGGAATAATAACTCGTAGAGAAATACAACGGTGGATCTAAAGTCAGCAAGATCCAGTATACTAGGGTAGCATTAACTCCCGGCCAATCAACTGCATCGGGATGATTATCCGGGGGTTTTGTAATGATTCCATTAATGAAACCAATCTTCTTCTTGGCAAGCATAACACCAGAAATAGCAGCAGACCATTCAAGGTCATTTTCTCCACTTTTCAGAGTGACGGGTAGATGGACAAACCAGGACTGTCATTGGTACTAAGGTAGGAAGGATCATTCGGAGATCGACCAGCAGGGATAGATCCCCCAGAGCCAGATTTTAACTGCAACTGTTTGAGTAAACCTTCAATCACATCGGTGGCGCTAAGATTCTGTAAGTTATCAGTCTCAGATTTAGCAGCGATGCGGCTTGCTCAGCAGCATCGGAATCAGAACCAGGAGTAGATATCGATGCAGATCAACAACACAGGTAGATCGGCAATACAGGGATTTGAACGCGTGGCTGACGTGCGACGGTGCGTGAGCTGACGGCGGCAGTGCGTGGATTGAACCGGCGATGCATGTGAATCACGAAACACCGGATTTGGGCAGGGCATAGAGTATCACGGCAATCGACAATCGGCAATCGGCGGACGGCACGGGAGCAACATCAGCTGGAGGACGGCGGCGCGTGAAAGAACGCGTCCTCAGAAGGCGGCAGCTGGACCTTAGAAAAATCAGCGGAATGTTTCTTCAAGGTTTCAGGATTTTAGGCTCTGATACCATGTAGAAAATAAGGGTAATAATGTGAGTTTTATTGATGCTCTGGGGTACATTATATATAGGGATACAAACACCTTTACAGAAAAGGAAAATGAATCTACATCTAATTACAATTACAAAGAATATATTCACATTAAAATATTTATTTCCTTAATACTAGGTTAACTCCCAGATTCCAAGTTCGGAACTTGTTCATAGGTGGTTCCCCCTGATCAAAGGCGGAAAATAACCGACTTTGATAAGGTAATTCAAAGGCGGTTCTCGAAACCGTCTTTGATTGTGAAGGATCAAAGGTGGGACCAAGGAAGTCACCTACAAAGTGACTTCTCTGGTACAATATAACACCTTTAATCCCCCCAACCTACACTAGTGTCCTTAGCTCCAAATGTGGAAAAGGTTAATTATACGATTGTATGTTGGCTCCTGAATTCTGTCTAAAATATTTCCATGGGTTTTATATTCTCTAATGATGCTAAGGATCTGTTGGAGGAACTGAAGGATCGCTTTGTTGAGAACAATATACCTCTCATCAATAGCCTAAAGAGGGATATATGCTCACGGAAGCAAGGATCAAGCTGTGTTTCTTTGTACTTTAACAAGTTCAATGGGATTTGGGATCTGTATGAATGTCTTTGACCTACGAAGAAGTGTGACTGCTGCACTTGTGGCTACTATGTGCAGAATGCAGCCGGGGATGAAGATGATAAAATGCCTCAATTCATCATAGGACTGAATGATGAATTCACTGCTATAAGCAATCAGATGCTGCTAATGGATCCATTGCCTTCTCTTGGAAAGACTTATGCACTGGTAAGTCACACTGAAAAGCAAAGAAGCACTGAGTTCAATTCCTGTCAGCAGGAACAATTTGATATGTTTTCTGGAAGAACTGAAAGATATTACGAAATCAAAGATGAAACTTATTTAGCGGTAATTTTTAAAAAAAAATCAGGTGTAATGCAGGCTTTAAGAAGAAGTTTGGGAAGAGGCCTGAACAACTATGTACTTATTGCGGTGTTCAGGGACACTTGAAGGACAACTACTTGAACCTTATAGGTTATCAGGATTGTGGCAAGGAAACTAGGAAGAATCTGTGACCTCCAAGGTTAGAAACTTTTAGTCAAATGCGCACATGGATGTCAGTTTGGGAATGGTGGTTACAGAAAGACTGGATACAATGCTAATGTTTTAGTTGTCACAAATGTCACACATTGTATACACTCACCGATATCCTATGCTTTAACACATAGGGTGTTTGTTGCTAAACAGTCAGGTTCGAGACACTCAAACATTTAAGGCTGCAAAAGGAATCGAAGAATGGCAGATGCAATGCAGCCGTAGCTGACGGCTCTCGAGGTTAACAAAATCTGGACTATGGTGCCACTGTCACCTGAAAAAGAGTAATGGTATCAAAGTGGATATTCAAGGTGAAATACAGGTCTAATGGAACCACTGAAAAGTATATGGCCGTATTAGTGGAAAAATGATATAATCAAATTGAGGGGTTGGACTTCCATGATAGTTTTTCTCATGTGGCCAAGATTGTCAAAATCAGAATGTTTTTAGTTATTGTGGCATCAAGGGGGTGGTTTTCACATCGGGCTAATATTAATAATGTTTTTTTGCATGGATCATTGAATGAGGAGATATATTTGGTGCGACATGAAGGGTATGCAGTCCCATAGCCTAATCTAGTATGCAGGTTACACAAAACTCTCTATGGCCTGAACCAAACACCAATGGCGGAAGCAGAGGAAAATTTGAGGAGAGGGAGGAGGGGCGGAGGTTTGGGGGAGGAGGAGGGGCGGTTACTGTTCAGCAGGGAAGCACCACCGGAGCTGGGGGCGGCCGCACCGGCTCGCCCCCCTAGTT
>JAULKM010000002.1:11652064-11671162 GCA_032355605.1 Rubia tinctorum
TTAATATTAATATAATTTATTTTTAATTATTTAACATATTCACTAATATTGAAAACAATATATTTACTAATTCATTTAAAAATAATATAAATTATGTATGATATAAATTATTAATGTATATTAGTATTAGTAAATCACATGAAATTTTAAAATTTTAAAAATTCTATATATACACTCATTAAACTAATGTTATGTTATCGACACTTAGATTGAGTAAAGGATAAATGCAGAAATATGAGAGGAAAAATTAAATTAAATTAAATTAAAATTTAACCATGAAAATGTAAAGTTTAAATTCTAAAAAATATTAATGAAAAAGTTAAATTTAAATTCCAAAATACATAAAACGATGTCTGGTGTATACCTAGCCCAAAGACTAAAAACGGTTTGCCTTTAGGCCCAGCCCAATACTCAACCACGAACCGGGCAAAGCGGAGCCACGTCCAAGACTCAGCCACGAACCGGATTGTAGCAACCACGATGCATCCCATGATGCAACCCATGATCTAAAACCCTAACAATGCGGAGCCATGATGGATCCACTATGAATATAAGAAGAGCAGCACTAGCTCAGGTAAGTAAGACTAAACTGAGAAATACCAATTCTCTAGAGAAAGGAACTGACTCGATCGTCAGAGGTCTTTCCCTGGAATTACTTTCGGGACCTTTCTTGTAGGTTTGCGCTTATAGTGAGGTGATTACTAGCCATCTTTCTTGACCAGGAATACCACATCATTGGTGATTTCTGTGGGACGAAGAAAATTTTCTTTTTAAGTCCTTTATTCCCTTCAGGATAACCATGATTTTTACTAGAAGCGAGAGAAGCCAGAATCATCATACACAAGAATGAACGGTTGGGCATAACCAGAATATGCATCCCAGTTGAGATCAGGAATACATTCCCAATAAAGAACATGAGCACAAGAAAGAAGAAACAAATGACGACGAAGAGGAAGAGGAAGAGGAAGCCAAATCTCCCAATGCAAATCAAGAAAAGGAGAGGAAAGCTTTCGCTTTTCGCAGATTTCTTAGAAGTGAATATGGAGCACCTGTATACCTAGTTCCTTGCCACTATCAAGCCAAAATCTCCAAAGAAAAACAAAAAAATTAAGTCAAAGGCATGAAATCCTTAATTACGAAGAGAATTTAAGGGATATAATCGAAGAGGACGATACAGACCGGTCACCGTTAGCACCGCATCTTCGTGAATTCAAACTTCCAAAAGATTTCAAACTGCCATTGCATGTTGATGTGGTAACCCCCGCCAAGCAAAATAAAAGTTGTTCACCGTGAAAAAATGTCCCCTCCTGCAAAACAGATCATGGAAGTAATTCAGGGAAAACACTCCAATGATCAAGTCAGTCTTTCCTCTAGAGAAATGGAATTTCTCAGTTTAGTCTTACTTACCTTAGCCAGTGTTTCTCTCCCTGTATTTAAAGGCGGTTGTAGTCATGGCTCCACTTTACTCAGGTTTAAGGTCATGGGTTACATCGTGGTTGAATCGTGATCACTATAATCTCGGTTCTTGGCTAAATGTTGATCATGATTCCATATTTCTTGGTTCATGGTTGAGTCCTCTTGGACATGGTTTTGCCTTTATCAGTTTGTGGTTGACATAAACGTTGCACTGAATCGTTATATATTCCATCATCATTTATTTGTGGTTGAGCATTGGGCTTGGCCTAAAGGCCAGCAACCTCCAGCTTATAGGCTAGATATACACCACATGTGAAAACCTATGATAGAACAACAAACCCCGAGAAATTCTTACATTCCTATCGTAACAGTATGCAATTTCATGATGCGGAAAATTGAAATAATCTACAAATTTTTCCCTATTTTCCTGTGTGGAACAGCTATTACATGGGATGGCGACCTACCAAGTGGAATTATTCGGTCTTGGGCACAGTTATCAGAATTTTTTAGGGCGCTTCTATCAGAAGCGGAAATTTAACAAAACGACAGTAGACTTAAACAACATAGCCAGCAAAGTGATGAAAGTCTGTCAAATTACTACAATAGGTTCGTTACTGAAAGTTTGCAAGTGCGTAATCTATCATTCCCATCGTAACTAGGTGCATTCATAGGAGGTATGCGATTAGGAGAGTTTTACAAGAAACTCACTAAGAACATGCCTGAGAACCCAAGATAATTGTAGAAAATGATTGAACAGCATTTGGGGACTGAAGAAGCAAACAACCGCAAAATAGAGTGCAAACAAGGTGAAAAAAGACAATGGAAGATCCACATATGGGCTTGTTAAAAGGGAAAAGAAAATATCCCTTTCAAAGGAAAAGGGATAGGGGTGCAGATGATATCATTTCCACAAACTCCTTTGGCGAAGTTACGAAAGGAAATTTGGCAGGCGAATAGGGAGTTGTTTCGTGAACCTATGCCAATAATAACACCACCAGACAAACGGTCTGGGGAATACTATTTTGCCTTTCACAAGGACCATGGACACGACATCGAATACTGCAGACTTCAAAAGGAAAATAGAGGAGAATTTTTGAAATGGTCAGTTGAGTCAATACATAAAAGATGGTGGAGGAAACGATTGCAGCGAAGCCAACAAAATGGGAAACTCGATGGCAAAAAATCAAGGCATGGTGAATATGCACAGGAAAAATTAGAAAATGACAGCAACGATAAGTTATGAAGATGGCTTGGTGAATGATGCCCCAGAGAAAGTAATTCTATTGATCCATGGATCAACATAAGCTCTGTCTAACAACACCTGGAAAGCTAAGGCTAGATACTCCCCACCATAAAAACCAACTGACAAAAGACTTCACTGCATTGAGATGATAACGTTTAGAGAAAAAGATGTGGTTCCCAACGCTTCACCTCATAATGACCCAATGGTCATTATCGTTAATATTGGAAACGCTACCGTTCATAGAGTATTCGTTTACGATGGGAGTGTATTCAAAATTCTATTCGTTGATCGCTTTTACAAACTTGGATTCAAGCGAACTGATTTGAAGAAGTCTACATCCTCTCTCGTAGGGTTTACCAGACAAGCAGAGACACCTTTGGGTAACATATAACTGCCAGTTACCGTAGGTAAGAATGACAAAAATTGTACCATTATGTGTGACTTTGTTGTCATAGATGCACAAAGCTCATTCAACGCCATCATTGGTAAGCCTTAGATGAACACAACAAAAGTGATATGATCCCCCATATCACATAGTGATGAAATTTCCAACTCTAATGGGTATTTGCAATGATACAAGGAAATTCGCAAAAATCTAGGCAGTGCATGGTTATCGTAATGAGAGCAAGAAGAAATGCTGAACAAATCAAAATGGTCAGCACCATCTCGGATAATGGCTTACTTGAGCAAACGGAACCTCAAGTTGATCGTGGATAGGAAACTGAATTATCACCATGGACTATTTGAACACTTCTAAATGTGTCAAGATAGGAAAGTATCTTCTAAGCAAAGTGAAAGAAAAAGTGGCGGAATTTCTTTGAAGTCACAAAGATACATTTGCATGGACTGTGCAGAACGTGGAAGGATTCAATCTAAACAGAGCTACCCACTTTCTAAATATCAACTATTCGATCAAGCCAATTAAGCAAAAGCAATGTAGCTTTGCTAGAGATAGACAAAAAGAGGTCGAAGGGGAGGTTAGAGCATTGCTTTATGCTGGTATCTTAAAGGAAGTAATTTATCCGAAGTGGTTGGAAAACCCAGTAATGCTAAGGAAGGTGGATGCTGGATGGAGAATGTGCATAGACTTCACTGATCAAAACAAAGCATGTTTAAAAGACTGTTATCCGTTGCCTAAAATTGACAAGTTGGTGGAAGCAATACCAGGATACGAAGTCCTAGTGTTCTTGGATGCATACAAAGGATACCACCAGATACTGATTAATCCAGAAGATGCAGAAAAAACAGCTTTCATAACAAGGTTTGGAGTGTTTTGCTAGGTGAAAATGCCATTCGGCCTAAAAAATGTTAGTGCAGCATTTTAAAGAGTAGTAAACACTGCATTTCACAATCAAATAGGATGAAATGTTAAAGCATATGTTGATAACATGGTGATCAAAAGCAAAAAAAATGTGTCAGTTCGCACAGGACTTGAAAGAAACCTTGGATACCCTAAACGCGATTGGCATGAAACTGAACCATAAGAAGTGCATAATTGTAGTGGGCACGGGAAATTTTTGGGGTATAAATTATCCTCAACCGCGAACAGTCAAAGAAGTGCAGGTGTTGATGGGATCCCTAGCATCACTTAGCAGGTTTGTCTCGAAAGTTGCAGAAAAAAATTTCCCACTGTTCGACGTCCTTAAAAGAGCCAAGAAGTTCAGCTGGAATGAGGAAAGTCAGGAAACGTATGAGTTGTTGAAAGAACAGCTCTAAGCGCTACCAATGCTGAAGTTATCAAATGCCAAGAGAGACTCTATACCTGTACCGGGAAATTTCAAGAAAATTAGTGAGTTTGGTCTTGGTGCGTAAATAAGGGCAAAGACAAGTTCCGGTATACTACATTTGTAGGATACTGCAAAGTGCAGAAAAGGCGTACTTGCCGATCGAAAGATTAACTCTTGTATTTGTCTACTCCGCAAGGAGACTGCAAAGCTATTTTCAAAGTCATAAAATAATTGTGTATACTGACTACCCAATCAAGAATAACTTGAGAAAGCCAGAATCGTCAAGCAGAATGACTAAATGGGCTCTTGAATTGGGACAGTATGAGATCCAATTTCAACCGTGAAATGCAATTAAGGCGCATGCCTTGGCAGATTTCATCGCAGAAATGATGAGCGCAGATGCCCAAGAGGCAAGTACAACAATAGACAAAGGAAAATCAAAGTGGACATACATAGCATGGAAATTGTTCGGTGATGGGGCGTCTAGCAAAGAAGGCTGCGGTGCAGGATTGATACTAGTAAATCCAGATAGGGGAGAACATAGATACTCACTTCCTTTTGATTTCCCACTCACATAAAATGAAGCTAAATACGAAGCACTGATAAGTGGGTTGGACCTTACAATCAGGATGAAGGTCAAGAGCATTAAGTGCTTTAGTGATTCACAAATAGTGGTTCAAGAAGTGCGTGGGGATTATGAGGTGTGAGAGGAGTAGTTGATAAAGTATTTAATGAGAGTTCGCCAGCTTATGGGCCATCTTGAATACTTTGACATTCAACATGTACCAATGACAACAGCTGGCTTCGATTTGTTGTTGGGACAGAATGATGTGAATGTAGAGATCAAACCAGTCAGAAGTACAGTCACAACAATTGTGTCAATGGTCCAAACAGAAGAAACAAACAGGATGAAACCGTTAAGGGACTACTTCAAAATGGGAAAACTGCTAGCAGATAGAATTCAGGCTAGAAAGCTGGAATTAAGATCGCATAACTAAGGTTTTCTATCTCCATAGATAAAGTGTATGAGACTATCCCAAGCAATCGAAATCATGAAAGAAGTTCACGAGAGACTATGTGAGACACATCAAGGATCTTGAACAATTGCGAAGAAGATAATTCGAGCAGGGTGCTATTGGCCAACAATGTTTAACGATGCACACAACTTCGTGATAAAGTGCAAAAGCTACCAAATTAATGCGTCGGAATCACATAAGCCACAGTCTTCTATGGGGATATATGGAGCATAGCTATTCCACAAATAAGGAATCAATTTGGTTGGACCTTTCCCAAAAGAAGCTGGTGATGCGAAGTTTCTAATTGTAGTAATTGACTATTTCATGAAGTAGGTAGAAGTGAAGCCTTTGGGAAGAGTCATGACATAAGTAGCAAGAAATTTTGTTTGGAACAACATAGTTTCTCGGTTTGGTGTACCTCAAACTATCATGACAGATAATGTTACGCAATTCACAACTGGAACCTTCACCAAGTTGTGCTTGAAATTAGGGATCACGTAGAAATTCACTTTTGTAGCTCATCCTCAAGTTAATGGCTAAGTGGAGGTAACTAACAGAACGTTAGTTCAAGGAATTCAAAAGCAATTAGAAGAAAAGCGAACCGGATGGGTAAGTGAGATACCCAACACCTTATGGTCTTACAGAACAACAGTACGAGAACTTACTAGAGAACACAGTACAACCTAGTTTTTGGTCATGAAGCAGTAAAACCATTAGAAATCGGAAACTCAAGCCTTAGAGTGGAAAAGTACAATGAAGGCAGTAATCCCGAAATGATGAGATTGAATCTAGGTGAACTTGAGGCAAAAAGGCAACATGCAACTATTACAGAGGCAAAGTACAAAGAGAAGGTGGCTCGATCATATAATGAGAAAGTCAGAAAGATACAGTTTCGAGTTGGCGATCTCGTTCTGCGAAAGAATGAGGCAAGTCTGGCAGAATAAAAAGGAAAACTATGCCAAAAGTAGGAAGACCTTTACAAGGTAACGAAAGAGCACCGATCTAACTGCTACGAGCTAGAAAGGTTGGATGGCAGCAACGTCACGAACACTTGTCATGTGATCAACTTAAGGAAGTTATGTGTTTAGCTATCCCTATTGGGCATTAGAAAAATCTCAATTGTACATAAGTCGTGATATGATCATTGGCAACCTTTTCATTGTTAGGGTTATTGTACCTTTTCAAGCACGATATCATCGCGACCGTAAATATTCAATATCAAAAAATACCTTTAGGGGCAAATCACCTATAGTACTATAGTGTTAAATTTGATGTGAAATACATAGCAACATCAGCAAAAAATAGCAAACCATGACACATCACAAACAAAACCAAATCTCATATCTTGCAATCGTGAACAAGTAAATTCGTACAATCGCAAATGGCAAGCCACATACCTTTTCAAAGTAAAAAAAATACCAAAATTAGAAAAGTGACAAAATAAGCAATAGATCGTGCAGTTTCGCACAATATAGGTTTACAACCTCAATCTCGCAAGCTATAAATCTTGTAAAAAGAAGCACAAAGGCACAGGTGCCTATGAAAAAATTGACAAATGCAAGCAATAGACCTTGCGGCTTCGCACAATATGGGTTTACAACCTTAATCTTGCAAGCTATATATCTTGTAAAAAGAAATGCAAAGGCACATGTGCCTATGAAAACAACAACAAAAGCAAGTAATAGAACTTGTAGATTTGCATACATCAGGTTGTCATAACCTAGAAATTGCAAGCAAAAGATCTTGCAACTTCGCACCAACTAGATGTCAATACATAAAAGAAGCAGGTAGTACCATAATTTCAAACTAGTGACCACCAGTACTGGTCAGCAACTCAAGACAAAAGCATAAGAATATAGTGATGGCAATATCCAATAAATACGAAATTTTACAGTAGTCATAAGAAAACACAAGGTAACACAAAATAGAAGAATAACCATAGTACTTCGAATATTTGGAGAAGTAAATTATTACGTCAAAGAAATTTTTTTAACTAAGCCTTAGTGCGCGAGATAGCCCAGCAGAAGAAGAACTACTAGAGCGGTAGGATTGCTCGGCCTACAATTCCTCATCAGATAAAATATGATCATAGCGCCATTTCATATGCAAGTAAGCAGGGTGGTGGGTTTTACTGCTTCGCTACATACGATCAATATACTTCACACAGTACGCTTTAAAGTCAGTTATAAGACCAAACTTTGCACGATCAAGTTGAATACTCATGATGTCCAAGGTGTCTTGATAACTTTTATTCAAATTCTCTAGGTTACGTATCCCCTCATGTAGTTGACGAATATGTGACCTAACAGATTTGGATAGATTAATCCTCTACCCGTTAATACTCATAGTTAGATCCCCATGATTAGTGGAACCATGGGGCTCTGCGGAAAGGGCCTTGAGTTTATCTTTGTAATCAACACAAACTTGTTCAAGATGATGCACGCATGAGTCAAGGCGGTCACACTCAACACGAAAGTGATAATTCTTACTACACAGGTGGGTATTCACTGTGAATTGTTCATTAAACCTGCTTTACCACCCTGAAGAACATGTAGAATGGTGATCGCATTCATCCTGCTTCTTCTTCAGTTGATCTAATAATTGGTCAATTCGAAAGCACTTCTTATCGATGATTACGGTCTTCTGATGAGCCTTGCGTGCTTTGTTCGCAGAAAAATTCTTTACTTCTTCTTTCTAACCAATCATTTAAACCAACTTTAGTTGTTGCCGTTGAATAAGATCATTTTGTTGGGCTCACAATCCTTTCAACTTGCGAATATAGCCTTGTGACTCTCTTATAGCCTTGAGACAAACGCCCAACGTCAACGCCACCTCCTAAATGCTACTGGGAAAGTTGAGCGAACGTACGTACATACCAACAGATTTGAGAATAACTAAGCTGCGAACAATATCCTTGTCGAGGGATTCAATATTGTACCCGTCAGGTACAAATTTATTACAAGGAAAAAAATCATAGGAGAGGATGGAGATAACGAAGAAATAGGGACACACCATCCAAGGCATAATGGAATAGATTCCAAGGTAGAACTCCCCAATTAAAAATGATCACTAGAAAACAGCTCAAAAAATTCATTTGATAGGGAAGTGGTAGCCTCAACCAGCACGAGTTGGAAGACATAAACTGAGGATGTTGGTCAACGTGAACATTAGAACCCAGCATATCCAGATGATTTAAAAACCTATTGTCAATCAAAATATCAAATCCCTGCATACAAATAGATACGAGAAAAAAGTACAAAATTAGAGTTCACATACCAAATTCACATTGAAAGTAATGCACATAGTTCAGACATACATTATAGTACCATTATACGTTACATATAGAAGTTCAAATGGTCTTAAACTAAGCCATAACTCTAAAAATTAACTAACATTAGCAAGAGAAGTAGGCATATTCTGGATAACGAGAGTATAATCCTCCCTGTTAGCATTCTGAGCAGAATTCTCCATATTCGCATTAACCTCTGGGTTAGGAGATGGCTTAGGATCAGGAGAAGCGAACATGAGGTCGTCTAGATAGTCAAATATGCACTCTCGCAGCTCACAAATAGAGGGCATGGAAGGCAGGCCAATAAGATGCGATAACAAAGCATAAGGATGTCCACCATCAGAGATTTTATTGATGAATTCAGTATTAAGCGCAGTCTTCTATTGCTCCAATATCTATTCACACTTATCTAGTGAGGGTAATCTCTTCGCCTTCAGGGCAGGATTCATCTTTCGCAGCTCCACCAAAGCCTCGCACCAACCAACATAGCAAGCGGAACTAGAAACTTCTTTAAAAAGGTTGAAGAAGGACTTTGTCTTGAAAAATCGGTCAGCAAGAGGCGAAGCGGAACTCTTAGTGCACATCTCCTCCAACTCAAAGCGGAGCTTACTGGCTTCATCTTCAGCACCCTGTACACGCTGCTCAGCAGATTCAAACGAGATCTTCATAGCCTCACGCTCCTTCTTGTTAACTTTATACAGCTTCAATAGTGAACCGTCCTACTTGGAGAATTTAACAACCTGCTCACCAATGACCTTAAGACTCTCACCAATCTTATGACAACAGTCAGAAAAAAAGACACAAATGAACATAATAATCAGGCATCATAATAAAAGCATACTACTATAAGACAAAGTCATTTTAAAAGTACAGTGAACATAAAACGGCCATCCACTCATGCAGAGGAAGTTTGGAAAAAAGGTAGTAGTAGTCCTTTCTGCCAACGAATTACTACTTCGCAGCAGAGGCTTGGAGCAGGAATGACTAGTACGCCCATTTTCTCAGAAGGCTTCAATGCAACAGACGAACCACCACTCAGATTCTTTCTCTGTTTTGCTTCTTGAGCGATAACGGAAGCATTAACTGCATATACCTCCTTCACTTCCGGTATCCTGTCCTCAATGTTATTACAACTTAGGAGATAAACAGAATAACAGTTCTCACACATTCAACCGACACAGTCATCGCTTCGCGTTCCATTGCCTTCATGGCTAGGGGGCTTATGGTGTATTCCTAGCCCACATACTAAAAGTTGTTGGCCTTTAGGTCCATCCCAATACTCAGTCACGAATTGGGCAAAGAGGAGCCACATCCAAAACTCAGCCACGATTCGGGATTGTAGCAAGCACGATGCAACCCATGATGCAACCTATGATCTAAAACCCTATCAATGCGGAGCCATGACGGATCCACTATAAATATAAGAAGAGCAGCATTGGCTCAAGTAAGTAAGACTAAACTGAGAAATACCAATTCTCTAGAGGAAGGAACTGACTTGATCATCAGAGCTCTTTCCCCGTAATCACTTTTGGGATCTTTCTTGCAGGTTCGCGCTTACAGTACGGTGATTACCAGCGATCTTACTTGATCGGGAATACCACATCAATGTCGTATGTTAATGGCCTACTACTGGCATAGAGAGAAAGGTAGAAAGGTAAAAAGTTAAAGTAATTGTTAAAGGTAAAAGTAAAAGTAAAATACTAGGAAAAATGCTAGTATTATTAGCGTTTTGTATTTGGCGAAAATGCTACTGAAAAAGCTAAACAACCAATATTTTTTTGTTTATTCATTGACTGTTTGATCGAGCGAAAACGCCAATAGCCAAAGATCAATCAAAATATCAATAAAAAAAATCAATAAACGGAGCCATATATGTCCATGCAATAAAATTTTCTGGTTAATAAATTTGCCAAAGAAAAACTTATCACTTTCAGTCAATGCCAAGAAGGCAGCACAGCACAGCACAGCACAGCACAGCACAACCTCATCTAAATTCCATTGAAATGATTCTAGGAAACTTCATTGAAAATGACTACAATACCCCCTCGATTCACACTACTGGCTTCCACATAATTTCCATATTGATACCATTTTGACTCACTCCCAGTTTCGTAGTCCATCACTTTTTTTTCCCAAAGTCCATTTGGGGCCTCTTTCTCTCTCTAGGGTTTTATCCTCAAATTCAACCCTTCCTCCAATTTCTTGATTTTGCTCATCTATTTCTTATCTGTACATATCCCAACAGACGTACAGAATTTTTGATTCAGTAATCGATCGTCCTGCTGCTGCTGCTGCGATGAAGATGACCGGAGACGAGGTTTCATCCTGTTTGAGCGACGGTAAAATTTTCCCTCCTGGATTCCGATTCCACCCCACCGACGAGGAGCTCGTGCTTTTCTATCTCAAGGGGAAGATCTGCCGCCGGCGCAACCTGCTGGACGTCATCACCGAGGCCGACGTGTACAAGTGGGAGCCCGAGGAGCTTCCTGGTATGGTCATACTGCTTAATTTTGCTTTCTGATGATTAAAGTTTCTGTTTTGTTTTTTATGAGCGTTGACTTTATCACTGATGTGTGTATGTGTTGTATGATCGATGCTTGGGTTTACTAGCATGATTTAACTGTCTGTGATCTAGGCTGAATATGCTTTAATGAAATCTTAGTGTTTAATTTGTTCTGATGGTAGCATAAGAGAGAGATTGTTATTGTTAGTTTGTTTCTGTTCGATTGGGTTATTAATTGTTGAGGTATGGTTGATTATGTGTAAATGTTTGTGATCTTGGCTGAATATGTCCTAAGGGAGGCTTTGTTGTTTATTTAGCGTAAAAGAGAAAGATTGTTATTGTTGGTCTGTTTCTGTCCAATTGGGTTATTACTTGTTGAAGGATCATTGCACACTCTTTACTAGTTCTGTGTTGTAACCCTTATAATGGCGCACATGGTTGGGTTTTTTCCCAGTATTCCAATTATAGTACAGTGCCTCTTTGATTTCCTAGGGAAAGTGCATATAAATATATTAAATGGAATCACATGCTCTGATTCATGATCTGCTTGAGATGAAATTAGATGATCTTATTATTTATTATTATGGGATTGGATTGGTTATGAAGGAGTTAGCTTTGCCTTGCCAATTCTGCTGAAGAAGTTTTGGATCTTCCATTAATTTGCTGTATTGAATGTTTTACTGACCTTTTACAACTCTATATTGCAGGGCTGTCTAAATTGAAGACCGGGGACAGGCAATGGTTCTTTTATAGTCCAAGAGACAGGAAGTACCCAAATGGGGGAAGGTCAAATAGGGCAACCAGACAAGGGTACTGGAAAGCAACAGGAAAAGATCGTGTTATTTTGTACAAGTCTCGTGATGTTGGAGTCAAGAAAACTCTGGTTTTCTATAGAGGCCGTGCACCTAACGGCGAACGTACGGATTGGGTCATGCATGAATACACCTTGGATGAAGAGGAGCTGAAAAGGTGCGAGTCAGCAAAGGATTATTACGCACTTTACAAGGTCTTTAAAAAGAGTGGACCTGGTCCGAAAAATGGTGAGCAATATGGTGCTCCTTTCAGGGAGGAGGACTGGGTTGATGACGGATTTGAAATGAGTGGACTTGTTGAACAGGTTATTTGCAACCCTCCTGCTACGTGTGTTGGTAAAGCTCCTCCTGCTAATGTGGACATAGCAAATTACCAATTGCAGCCCTTGGAGGGTCTTGAGGTGTTTGTGAACAGAATTGCTGATGAGCCACTACCTGCTCCTCTGTCGGTTGCTGACTATGGCTTTGTAGTAGAAGAGCTTCTTTATGAAGAGGAGGCTCAGAGTGATATAGTTGATCAGTCCGCAAGGGAAATAATTTTGCATGAGCAAAGCATGGATCTTCATGAATCCCTTGGCTACAATGTACAAGCTAGTTTAGACTTGACTCGCTCTGGTACATCTCAATTGTTATTACATGAGGCATCAGAGGTAACATCTGCTCCGGATAATCACGCACCATACTTCCATGTGGCTGGAGAGGATCTTCGCGACGTTGAAGATTTTTTAGAGATGGATGACCTTTTGGGTCCCCAGCCAAGTGTTCACAACTCTGAAAACCTAATACCACCTCCAGAGAACTTGCTGTTTGATGAGTTTGATGGTTTGAGTGAGTTTGACTTGTACAAGGACATGAAGGGCTTTAATGGGTTTGAAGCTGGTCAACAAGGACAGGTTAACCTGCCTTATGTGGATAATCTGGAGAATGAAGGCAATGACCCTGTCTCAAATCTTTATTTGAACAATACTGGGTCAGAGAGTTTCAACTATGAGCAGGTGAATATGAGGAATGCTGCAAGTGGGAGGTTTCAGGAGTGGTCTCATGATCAAAGGAGCAGTGTCTGTAGTGCTGCAGAATCACATCAGGGAACTGTTCCTCCAGCTATATCAGGTACTGGAAGCGTCTTCAACGATGGAACCTTCTGTTCTCTGCCATATCTTTAGTAGTCACTTTTTTAATAATTGTTTTAATTTACGTATAAGCACACTATTCTCTTTGATAACTAATCTCATAGAGCTCTTGGTCAGATGGATGGTATGGGAAGACCATGTCATCTTCAACATGGCCAAAACTCTACTGCCCAAGTGGATATGGGAGAGTTTGAGCCAGCTTCAAGAGCTGTAGTGCTTATACAACTGTGATGTATTAATTGTTAATATTGACAAGTTTTGGTATATTTAGGTGTGGTTTATGATGGTAACTTTTCGAATCATGATTCTGGAGCTGATAGAAGTCAGAGTGGCAGACAGAATGATGGTACAGACTCTTGGATCTCCTCCGCTCTATGGGCGTTTGTGGAGTCTATACCAACCACTCCTGCATCAGCTGCAGAAAGTGGTGCTTTAGTCAATCGGGCTTTTGAGCGAATGTCTAGCTTCGGTAGGGTAAAAATTAATGATAGTACAGGCGTCGTCTCAGGAGATACCATAGCAACTTTAAAAAGTTCTGGCAAATGTAAGAGTGGATTGTTCTGTTTTTCTTTACTTGGTGTAATGTGTGCAATTCTATGGATGTTGATAGGAACATCCGTAGGAGTCGTGGGAAAATGCTTATCGTCGTAACTATTGTAGATGGAAATTTTGTTTACGCTATTTGATGATATAGAATCAGTTAGGCGTAGTATATTATCATAAAAAGGGGGCCTTGACAGGTCCATTTCCACCCAATTCATGTTCACAGGTACTCCGTATGTTGATCTTTCTCACCCAGATACGCATAGGAACTGAGGAAGCACAAGTCAAACGGTACGGTCCATTAGCCTTGAGATGTTTTATTCATCAAGAACTCCTTTATTTCGTAGCTTCCCTTGAATGGCGGTGATTGGCTCTCTACTACTAGGTGGAAATGTGCACCGATTTCTAAATATTGTCATATTTTTCTTTTTGTTTGATCTTTTAATATTAGCACATTCCTTTTTTTTTGGGTAAATTTAACATTATTTTTATTCAATTAATTTACTTTTTTCTCTTTCAATACAATCTCCTTCACCCATTGTATATTTAAAAAAAATAATTTGCCTATTGGTCCGTTGCCAATATTTTAGTTGCCAATATTTTAGTACCAGAGGGTAGGGGCATTCATGGACCTGTCCCGGCCCAAATTGACCCTAATTTTTGGGTCGGGTCGGGTCAAATTTTTTATAATTTAGGGCCGGGTAGGGTTAGATAGGGTCATGGGTCGATCCAATCGACCAACATTATATAAAAATAGTAATATTTTTATAATTTATTTGAATAAAATATATTATTTTTAAATGTAATAATATTTAAATAAAAAATAAATTATGATTTATTTTTATATAAGAATATTATATTATATTTAATTACATATTATTCACTTAATAAAGAAAAATATAATTATTTTCATTTTACTTAGTTAGAATACTTTTAATATTTCATTTAAAAAATATAATTTTACTAAAATTTATGAGTCCGTCTCTTGAAAGACAGTTTTCCATAAATCATGGAAAGACCATGGTTTAAAGTGTAAATTAGAAGAAATTAAGATAAAAATTTTGGGTTGTATGAACCGGGTTATGAAATTTATAACTACTACACGTTGCATAATAAAACTTTAAAATGTCCGACCCGACCCGACCTTTGCACATGCCCATGAATGAATATCGAAGGCTGATTGTGCTTTCACCCACGGCTGCCGGGAACCAAATTTTGTTTCCGGGAGCTTTTTTTCTAGAGCCTTAGATTCTAGTTCCGAATTCAGAACTAAATTCGGATCCCAATTAAAGATGCCGCCTTTGATCGTTGACGATCGAAGGCAGAGTCAGAGAAGTCTCCCAAAAAAGTGACTTCTCTGATCCGATATAACTGCCTTTAATAATTTTGTGCTCCACTAGTGTTTGCATAAAAATGGCGGTTTTGGATACCAAAATTACGAGGAGAAATATCACCAAACATTGAATACCTTGCGGAGTACCAAATTCAGAATCCAACACAAGTCCAATCAAACACAATTGGGCAAACTTTGTATGAAATGCTAGTTCTTAATTACCTTTGCTGGAGCATTAAGGCAAAATAAAGGGCAAGCGACGATAGCCTGAACGATCACATACCTGAGCGATCAGAATCGCACACAGCAGCAACGAAACCCTTGCACCAGATCCACTTCTTGCTCAGTAAGTCGACCTATGCAGAAGTTTATGGTTATCTCCGAGGTATACAAATAGACCTAAATAAAAATATAATAGCTCCATCAATGTATTCTGATTGTGAAGTTCTAATTAATTTACTACACAAGCCGAAACAGCACCCCCATGGCCATGAAAGGCGGAGACCTGAATCGAGGATCTCCGAATTTCAGTGGTGGTATATTTTTAGAGAAGTACCAAGAAGGGATCTTATGAGGAAACACACTTTTACGAATAGGTTAAATTGTTTAAACTTTAGTTGTGGCGGATTTAGAAAATAAATTCAGCAGGGCACACTTATAACACACAGTCTTGTTTTACACGGGCTAAACTTTAGGCATGGTCTTTTATGCAATTAATGGTAAATTAAATTAGAGTGGGGTTTTTTTAAAAATAGGCTGTGAAAGTGAAGGCTTTTTCGTGCAACTTCAGAAAGTTTGGTGTTGGTATATATATTAAATTATGATTTCAAATTTTATTTATTTCACTCGTTTTTCAATTTCCCAAAAACACATAGTTCACATGTAGCAACCGCCGGAAACCACCGGTAACCGTCAACTTTCGCCGGACATTGTCGTGAATTGCTACATTTCGCCGAATATTCACTGAATACATTTAATTTCTTTGTTTTTTTGGATTCTTTGATTTCGGTTCACTTGTTTGTATTTATTGTGTGTTTTGCCCTTTGTGTTCTTTGTTTTTTGTTGACTAATATGGTTCGCATAAAGCGTGATGAGGTTTCTGCTTCCAAAACGCGGCTGGAACATGTTTCAGGTTTTTTTCTGTTTTATTTTTGGATATCATGTTTGTGCGATGATGTTTTTTATGTTTCAAGTCATGTTTTAGTTCATTTTTCCTCGTTTTTTTGGATTTATGCTTTTTCTGGATTTGTTGTGTCTTCTATATTCAATTTCATCTATTTTTTGCTTTTTGTGTGCAATTTTATCGTTTTAATATTGCAGTTTGAATGTTATTCAAGATTTTGTAGTTTGATGAGGTTTGTCTATAATGATTCGAGGTACGACTTATGCGATTTTAAGGTTCATATTTTACATATCGAGGTGTGCATTTCGGTAATTTTAGTGTTTGACATTCATGTGTAGATATTGATTATCATGATTTAGTATTAGATATGTTGAGGTTCATACCAAAACTATCGATTTTTATAATCCGTGGTTCATTGTAATTAATTGAGGATTGATTTATTTGACTTTATCGTTGAGGTTCATGTCTAACATGTTGAGGTGTTTTTTTGGTAACCTTTTGATGAGGTTTTATCTTTACTGCATGACATTTATGTGTAGCTGCAGAGATTCATGCTTAATATATTGATGTTTTGTCATCTGATGTTGATTTATGTGAATTTTGTTTTGAGGTTCATGTCTAATATGTTGAGTTGTGATTTTTAGTAAGTTTTTTTTAGGTTTGCCCTTTATAGTTTGACATTTATGTGTGGTTGTTGAGGTTCATGTTAAATTTATTGATGTTTGGTCATTTGATGTTAATTTGTGTGAATTTAGTTTTGAGGTTCATTTCTAATATGTTGAGTTGTGGTTTTTAGTAAGTTTTTATGAGCTTTTCCCTTCACAGTTTGACATTTATGTGTAGCTGCCGAGGTTCATGCTAAACATATTGATGTTTGTCAGTCGTGGTTCATTTTATTAATTTGAGGTTTGATTGATGTGAATTTAGTTTTGAGGTTCATGTCTAATATTTTGAGGTGTGTTTTTTGGAGACATTTTGATGAGTTTCATTTTTAATAGTTTGACATTTTTGTTTACCTGATAAGGTTTATGCCAAGCTTATTGAGTTTTACCATCTGGTTTTTGTTTTGTTTTTTTTCAATAGCACCTTCTGAGCCCCCTATTTTTGGACCTCGGTGTTCTACACACACGTACACAGATTGACACAATGCAAAGTTGTATAGGTAAATTGAATTACCTCAGACTAGTTTATCAAATCCTGTACATGTTGAGGAGTATGTTCCAGTTGCAAGCCGGCAACCGAAGAGAAAGGTAGTTGGTGGTAGAAGAAGAAGTTCTAAAGAAATCGGTGTCAAGAAGTATGAAGTCTCGAAATATGGAGAGAATTTCTAAAGATGAAGGTGCAGAGTTGAAAGAATTGTTGGATGCTCCATCAATTTTAGATGCTGGTTGTAAGTATTTGATTTTGTATTTTTGTTTTGTTGATGTTATTTTTTCCCCTTTGTTGATGGTATCTTTTGTTTTTGATACAGGCTCAAATGTTGGTGTTGAGGTTGATAAGGTTCATGATGATGTTTCATACAATGAAAACGAAGCTTTCCTTACTGTTTGTGACAAGGATGGGGATGAGGATGATTAGCATTTCACATTTCATGTTAAAGTTTCTCTTCTTTTATGTTACCTTTTTCTGTTTGTTGATTTTTATGTTTATGAGTTTTGGTATAGGTTCAATTGTTTCAAAGACTGTTGTGAGTCGAAAGGAGGTTAAAATGGATGGTTGTGGAATTTGTGATGCTATTTTTCTGTTTCTGAGGCTCAACACATGTCTTCTGATGTTAAAATGGAAATTTCTGATGATGTTGTTGCTTCTGTTGCCGTTGAGAAAGATGATGTTCCTGAAAATGTTGCAGAGGGTTGTAAGTCATTTATGTTTTGGCTTTTCATCTTTTTTTATCGATGCTTCTTTTTTCAATTGTTTTATTGTGTTTTTGTTTTTTCCAGGCTCGACTGTGGCTAGTTTCGAAAACATTGATGCTCAAATTGTTCAGATGTTATTGCCTGCTTCTGATGAGATTCCATATACTCCTTTTGAGGTTCCACCAGTTCCCGCTGATGTGCCACCATGTCCTGTTGTGGTTCCATCCGATGTAGTTTATGCTTCTTAGGTACCACCACCTTCTGTTGAGGTAGCACCGGCTGAAGGTCCTTCAACTGCTGATGGTGAGAGTACTATTTTTTGTTGTTACTTGCTTCATTATTTGTTTAATTAGGTTCTTTGTTGATGTTATTTTTTTTATTTTCGTGGAGCATGTTGTTGTGGCTCCTCGTAAAGTTTTCAATAAGCGTGGAGCAGTTAAAAAAGTTTCTCCTCTGTACAACACGTGGAAGAAGATGGTAGCCCATAGGCTTCTAGATAAAAGTGATCTTGTTTCCAGTAAGTTTTTTACGTGTCATGTGGCATTTTTTATGTTGTTGTTTTTAATGTTATTTACCTTTTTCTTCTTGTTGTTTTTTTAACACAAGTCCTGAACGTGATGTTGAGTTGAATGTTGGTTCAGGAATGAAATTTGTTAATTCAAATTTAGATTCCTATGACTATGAGGTTAACAAGGATTTGAATGAGGTTCCTAAGAAGTCTGATGAAGTGAATCCAAAGCTAGCAAAAAACTTTTCGAATGCGGCTGTGAAAGGTGATTTTTGATGTTTTTGCTTTACTTATTAAACCTGTGTTGTTTTTTGTGTATTTTTTATGACATTTCTTGATTATGTTTTTTCGTGTTGTTAGCTTTGTAGTTGAGATGAATTTTGCAAGTGATGTGCATTTAGAGGATATTTAGTTGCCAGAATCTAGAAATGAGGATGTAGAAGAAGCTTATGATAAGGAAGCTAATTCTGATATTTGGAATCAAGCATTATCTGAGTCCCCTCATTTTCAGCCTAAAAAAGAAGAAGCCTAATCCTGTATTGAATGTTAAAAAAGTGAAGGAGTCAAAGGCTATGTCTTCTGGGACTTGCAAGGGTAAA
>JAULKM010000002.1:11684241-11697606 GCA_032355605.1 Rubia tinctorum
TAAACTTTTTACTCTCCTCATTCAATTTCATCCACACATTTCAACTTGCAAAAAAAATAACACATAAACCTATGGTGCCAAACATAGAAAAACAGAGGGAGTATATAAATTCTTAGAAATAAATTTCAGCTTTTTTTCAATTTATTTTATGAAACGATGCTTTGCACATACACAGACAATAAAATGAGCATTAAAATAATTAAAATTGATCTTAAAATTCCTGTTATCAGAGTTTATCTGCATTTCATTTCAGTTCAGTTTAGTTCATTCATTTAAGTTCAGTTCAATTTATTTTAGTTCAGTTTAGCATGAATGCTTATGATGATATTTAGATTAATTCCGTAACATTTTTACTATTTTTCAGTACACTTATTTTTAATTTAGTTTGGCTCAATGCAGTTTAGATCAGTTCAGTTTATTGCAGTTCAGTTTATCCTAGTTTTTTTATAAATGTTTTTCATTTTACACTATTTTAAACTGATATAATTCTTAGAAATAAATTTCAGTTTTTTAGTTCATTTTATGAAATGATGCATTGCACATGCACAGACAATAACATGAGCATTAAAATAATTATATTTGATATTAAAATTCATGTTATCAGAGTTTATCTGCAGTTCAGTTCATTCAGTTAAGTTCAGTTCAGTTTATTTCAGTTCAGTTCAGCATGAATGCTTATGATGAAATTTAGATTAAATCGGTCATATTGTTACTATTTTTCAATACACTTATTTTTTATTTAGTTCGGCTCAATGCAGTTTAGATGAGTTCAGTTCATTGCAGTTCAGTTTATCATAGTTTTTTTAATAAATGTTTTTCTTTTTACACTATTTTAAACTAATATAAATTCTTAGAAATAAATTTCAGTTTTTCAGTTAATTTTAAAAAATAAACTTCATTTTTCAATTTAATTTTATTAAAAACAGTTCAATATATTTATACTTATTTCACTTCAATTCAATATATTTATACTTATTTCAGTTTAGTTCAATTAAGTTCATTATATTTATATTTATATTTATTTCATATCGAATCAGATCAGATCAGTTCCAAAGAACAGGGACTAACTTCGAAAATTACAAAACATTAACTGGAAAACAACGTGAGCAAATCAGTTAGAGGTAATTGGTGATTGCAGAAAATCAAAAATGGGATGCCAAGAGCATTATCTCCCAACCTACACCAACATTTTAACCTTTATCCTAGTTTAACCAACATTACTGAGATGCTCAGCCGTCTTTCGTTACCTAGGGACCATCACACTTTCTTTTGAAAGCATTACAGATGTATAACACAATGAATGAAAAAACTTTCAAATCTCAACAAAAATCATTTATCAGTCAATCCAACTCAAACAAGAAAAATTAAACATCGAATGTTTACTCCTCATTTCAATCAACATCCAATACCCTATATAGCTAGCTAGCTGAACATCAAACAAGAATTACCGCTTCATAAAAACTCTGAATTTAACTAATAATATTCCTGTGTTTCCTCTTTTTTCTCTCTTTTAACTTAATGAAGTATCCTGCCAATTCCAGTCCAAATTGAATGGAAAGAAGTTGGGTAAAACGATAGTATGACATACCTTAAATACAGATAAAACTACCTATTCATGATTCTCAAGTCATTTATCGCCTTCATTCGGTGATTTTGATGCCCTCACAGGCTAGGGAACTCGGACAATACACCTCATAGGAAGACTTGTTTTCGAATAAATATCCATTACAATTATTAGTGACAAAAAGGATATTGTTTCTTCAGGGAGAAGCCAAAAACACTTATCTACCACTTAGCTGAGTAAACAGTCACAGTGAATAAAAATGCATTCCTATGGAGTTCTTAACCACATTCAAGAATCATCTAAAAACAATGCACTACATTAGAGTTGCTAAAAAAATAAACAAAGAGTGGGGACACTAAAATGTACAAAGGTGTGCTAGTTGATAGAAACAACCTCGAAAACCTAAGAAAGCTTCAAGATCAGGTAATGATTTCAAAAATTCAGCACTTGTCTTCCTTCTCCTCAGAGCATCCATTCTTTCAAGACTTGGCAATCCAGTTCTATTCTCATATTTCTTCTTCAATGCATTTCAACAAATCTTATGCATCAATGACACAGGTTCTCGGTGATCAAATATCGAATATTTTAACCATCAAAGTAATTATTGATGGTTCAGCTATAAATCTGCACAGATAGTGTCGACAACCTCATCTTGTCGAAGAAAAGGATTCCATGCATAAGAAAAGCTATATTGGAGCATTTTCTTTGTGGCTTTCATCTTGAAAAGTTTGAATGTTTATTTGCTTCAGCTGAAGTTGTTCCCTTCATAGATACAATCATAAAAATTACATTCTCCAATTAGATACATTAGGGGACTATAAGAAATGGGACAAAGTTAAATTCATTATAAGAGTTCATATCCTTCATTTTCGAAGTTTTTCATGCATGTTTTGCACAAAGTCCTTTAAAAGATAAAATGTTGACAAGAACAAATTACCAGCAAGTGGTCAAATTCATGCTGGAAGACTCGAGCAGGAAGCTCATCTAAGTGAACTGCAAATCTTTCTCCGTTATTTCCCTGAGTATCAATCCTTACATAATTCGATATGTGCACAAGAAAATCACGAATAACAATCAGATTCTCTACACTAGAAACAAATATAAAAATAGCATCTTTAGCTAAACTAGCGGATATAGATACCAAAACATCAGCGTGGATCCCAGAGAAGGACAAGCAACCCTCCTCATGTGGAGCAAATTTTCTGGAATACCTATTGATTTGGGGATTGACAAGAACAACCTCCTCTCCTTCACCGCTTTAGCCAACCAGATTAAACACCATAAGCTGCACATTTTTGCCCACTTGGGGTGGGGACAGCCCAATGCCACCAGTTCTGTAAACATAACACAATCCAGTAACTACATTTCAGGATTCAACCCTAACAGAAAGCATGAAAATAAAAAGTGTATAAAAACTAACCGGTATATTACGTCAAACATCTCGACTCCTCACTTCTTCAGGTTATCATCAAATGCATTGATTCTTATATTCTTCGTTCTCAATAACGGGTCTGGATACTTATGACACGGGCATTGATTATCATATTCTTCGTTCTCAATACTGGGGTGCCACATGCACGTAGATAAGGTTGTCGAATAGTGCGTGCAGATACGAATCTGCACGGATAGTGCCTCAAACTGCAAATCAGCCACTGCGATAAGAAGCACGAGAATTCAGGACCATTTGCTTCCCATAAGAAAAAAGAAGCCGAAAAGGTAAAGAATTCTTACAAGTGGAATTTTTGTCATTTTTAACTTGGAAGAGGAACTCCTTGCCTGGGCAATAACTGGCGCTACTTCGGGAACTCTACGGGGGCATAAGAAAGATATGATATGGTGTCGCAGTGAGATGCAACAGCAATGGAGTGTTGGAGGTAGCAGGGGAGAAGATAGCCAGGTTGCTCCATACATGGCCATAAATATAAACATTATAAGGTGAGAGTGTCGATAACTTACAAGTTTTAGATGTCGTTGTATCAAAGTAAACCGCCATTGGATGCAGGAAATCGCCTCTAGTTGAAAAGTGATTAAGAAAAGGAACAGAGAAGAGGAAACTAGAATGGTGATGAAGATGAGGAACATAGAAGAGCATGAAATTCTCGGGAACACGTTGCTGTTTTCTCAAAGTAAGGAAGTCATAATAATTACAGAAATACCCCCGGTTGATAGCGATAACAAATAAACCTTATTATACGGTGCTTTGCAATGAATAAATTTGCAAGATTTTTATTATTATGGAACCCACATTTTACTAAAGAGCTATAATAAGAAACAATTCATTCTAAATGTTGGTCAGTCAAATTACATTTAAAAAAGTACTAATTTCTTAAATAAATAGATACTCTTATTTAAAAAGTGATCAACAATGGTAGTTTCTTACTAACAATGCTCCCTTAAGAGTTACTATTGTGGTAGTTCTTTAATATGGAAGGATTTTTTGAGATGGTAACAAACTAACATATGTAACCATCATCCATGAATCGGCTTCAGCCTGCTTATGGCAAGCAAAACAAAGGAATGCTAGAAAACATAAATGTACAAGCATACAAGAATAACTTCAGAAATTACATAACATTCGCTTGGAAACAATGTGAGTAGATTAGTTAGAGCTAATTGGTGATTGCAAAAAAAATCAAAACTTGGATGCCGAAAGCATTATCTCCTAACCTACGCCAACATCTTCCCCATTACCTACTTTAACCAACATTACTGAAATGCTCAGCCATCTTTCATTACCTAGGGACCATCTCATTTTATTTTGAAAGCGTTACAGAAGTATAACTCAATATATGAAAAAACTTGCAAATCTCAGCAAAAAATCATTTCCCAGTCATCCAGCTCAAACAAGAAAAATTAAACATCGAATGTTTACTCCTCATTTTCAATCAATAGCCAATACCCTATACAGCTAGCTACCAGAACCTCAAACAAGAATTACCGCTTCATAAAAACTCCGAATTTAACAAATAATATTCCATTCTTTCCTTTTTTCTCTCTCTTAACTTAATGAAGTATCCTTCCAATTCCTGTCCAATTTGAATGGGAAGAAGCTGGGTAAAACAATAATATGACATACCTTAAATGTAGATAAAAATACCTATTCATGATTCTCAAGTCATTTATCACCTTCAGACGGTGATTTGTACCCCCTGATAGGCTAGGGAACTCGAAAAATACACCTTATAGGAAGACTTCTTTGTGAATAAATATCCATTACAATGATTAGCAACACAAGGGATATTGTTTCTTCAGGGAGAAGCCAAAAAAAAAACTTATCTACCACTTAACTGAGTAAATAGTCACAGTGAATAAAATGCATTCCTATGGAGTTTTTAACCACATTCCAGAATCACATTTTTTTCAAACCAAAAATCCACAGTAGTGGGTGGAACAATTATATTAGGATCCCCAATCCCAGAAAGAAAAATATACATAGATGAAGAAGATGAGCAAATGTTTAGTTCTAAGTGAATTGAGTGATTGATTCATTTTACTGTATGTGATCTAGATCAAAGAATTCCACCCCTGTGTGATTCTTTCTCCAGCTAGACATACAGTATGAATCCAAAACTCATATCTAGTAGTATAGCCTAAACTATACATCTACTTTGTTCGTTTAGCAATCAAAAAGATGCCAAGCCAACTATATATCACAAAAAATCTGCGTACTTCTAGAATTAGATTTCCCTCAGAGTTGGAGTTCTTCTCTTGTCCAAAGCTATAGTTCCTCTTAGTATTATGGGTAAAAGATGAGCAGCTTAATAAACTTTGTAGCCCTCGTCCGCTATAAAATTTGAAATGGTATCAGCTGCAATATTCGTCTCCCTGTATACATGGCATAGATTTGATCTCGATTGTATGAACAGTCGCCTAATGTCCTCTATTAGCCTGATCAATTTGACGTCAGGTTGAACCTTGCCTTGAATCATTTGCACCGATGATAAGCTTTCTGTTTGGATGCACATCTCAGCGAATGGCAATTTTAGTGCCAACAATATTGCTTTCATCTCGGCCTCCAGTGGTGATTCTGCCTCTTCCCTGTGTTGCACTGTGTTGATGAAATCTACCCTTCATCCCTTATAATAACTCCAAGTCCAGCCTTGAAATTGCTATACTAAAAACAAGCATCTGCATTAATGTTAATATCAACCATTGGAGTCCAGACAATTGGGATTAGTTTTTTCCTCTTCTTTTTCTTGTAGAAGGGAATTAACCCTTTGTTTATGAATATTTGGTCAAATCGTTTGCATTGCACAATCGGTCTAACCACTAAATTGATCCCGAGAAGGTGTAAAACGCTGCTTCAAGTGGTGTTAACATTGAATCTGATACCATCATATAAAAAAGAGTTCCTTGATTTCCATAGCTTCCAACAAATGTATACAAGTATATAATTCACAAGGAAGGTTTTACATGTGATCTAAATTTGGCAGAGAAATACCAGGATGATCGATGAAATATATATGTAAAACTGATTTGTGGTAATTGCATTAAACAGTGAAATTTCTCCCCAAATCAGTTTTGAGATTATACAGCTACTGAAAAAATATGGTCCATAGAGTCAGATGAATTACATAAGGGCCACTTTGAAGCCATATGGAAACTGTATCTCACTAAGATATTATCAAAAGGAATCGCACTATTCAATATTCTCCACATAAAAATAGAAGTTTTCTTTGGAATAGATGAATGACATTCCTTTTTTAAGGTTACAGGTTGAGTAACTATTGGTAATAAGGAATGATAGGCCAATTTAATAGAAAACTTACCTAATTTCTCCAGCATCCACACTAACCTGTCAGGACCACTCCCCAAAGTGTCTGATTTCCTAAGTTATTGCAGTGTGTCGTCAACAAATCTGGCCTCCAACTATTGTAAATGCATCTCCTTTTTCTCCAAGAAATATGCAATGGTGAGATAGAAAAAAAAACAGGTCTAATCCTTGACATTTGTTTTTGAGAATTCATGATCCTGTCCAGTTACATGTCTAAAAAGAGCTAGATCCACTATCTATACTAATTCTAGAGTTAAAGGTGGCATGTAAGTCTACAGATCCATATTTCTTCCAAATGTCAGAGGTTCTATGAGATTTTAGCAGAGACCATAGGAAGTCTGAGAGTAGTGATCCACCCTATTGTAGCTTCCACCATAACTTGATGAAAAAAGCCTCCACAGTAGCTCCTGTATGTATCATACCTAATCCATTTTCACTCACTGAGTGAGACATTTTCCCCAAGACTTCCAATGCCTTTTGTTTTTACCTATATCATCAATTCCCCCAGAAAAAATTTGAGCATGTAGTTTCTATGCTAGATATGACTAATTTGGTTGGTGCTATAGCTGCCCAGTGAAGTTGTGGCATTGAGAGAATTACATGATTTATTGAAATCTGCCTCCCAGCCATTGACAACCATTGATTCTTCCAATTAGTTAATCTACAGTTAATCTTTTCAAGAATATGGTTGAACCGTCTATTCCTTTTCCTCCCCTTATAGAGCTTAACATCCGAATAGGTGATTGGTAAATCTATTTTTTTATCATCCTTGTGATGTTATGTACCTGGGAGTTTCTAACATAGCTCATATACTTTCCAGAAATAAAGGAGCTCTTGCCAAAATTAATTTTTTTGGCTCGTGGCTTGCTGGAATAAGCTTAGGAATTTTATGAGGTTTTTGAGTGACTTAATTGTTGCCCTTAAGAATATTACAGTATCATCCGCAAATGATAGGTGAGTAATATTTTTAACCCTTGTTTACAGTCTAAAGTACTTTATGGCCCTTGCTTGAAATAATTTCTTTAAGTCTCCAGAATGGGATTCATAGATTAGGTTAAAAATAAATGGTGAAAGGGGTCCCCGTGTTTCAACCCTCTGGAAGGTTTGAAGAAACCTTTGGGGCTACCATTTATAAGTACTGAGAACCAAGAGGAGTTCAAGTTAGTTAGGATTTGTTTGACAAAGTGTCTGTGAAATCCTAATCGAAGTAGATGAGTGTTCATGGATAACCATGAAACTATGTCCAAAACTTTCATCATGTCTACCTTTACAATCATGTCATGTTGAGTTCCTCTGGTTTCCTATCCAGTATTCCCATGGGTGCATTCATTGAAAGAATATTGTCCATTATATCTTTGTTAGAAAGGAAAGTTGACTGTTCAGGGGAGATGGTCCTATTCATTAGAGGTTTTAATCTCTCTGTTAGGATCTTTGTGAGGATTTTATTTGGAAATTTTTTATAGGCTAATCGGCCTATATTCAGAGGAGGAGGTAGGTGAGTTAGTTTTAAGGATGAAGACTATGGTGGTACTACCTATTGCCCTCGGAATTTAAATTCCACACTGGAATTCCTGTATAGCCTAAAGCAAGTGTACACTAATTACATCCCAGAAGGTCCGATCAAATGTCCCCGGAAACCCATCTGGGCCAGGATCGTCTGTTGACCTAGACTGAAGACCGCTTCCTTAACTTCTTGTAAAGTGGCAAGCCGCAGTAGCTTGTTCATCATTAGTTATGATCTTATCTATAAGAGGTAACGAATATGAGAAACCCTGGCCTGAGGTATCATCTTGTTCATCAATTAGGAGATTTTAAAAAAAAAAAAGGATTCTGCCTCTTTCCTCTTGATCAGTATTCCATTAATTATCAGAAGCTTTTTGTGCCTCTCCTTTGCTGAATTATCAGAGTATGCAGTATTAAAAGCACCCTCTTTCAGCCACTGAGTTTTGTTTTCTGCTTCCAGCAAGCCTCTGGTTCTGTCATCCTTTTATTTAATTTAGCCTTTGCCTCATTTAAGCTGATCCCATCCTCTGATGTCTGACTTGTGTCATATTTAACCTCCAGTAATATGATTTTAGCCTCTTCCTGTGTAATGTTATCCTCTAGGTTTCCAAAAACATTTGTATCCCACTCTATTATGTCATTTTTTATGCTAATGAGCCTTGGACTAAATCCTGACATTCCTTGCTCTTCCTATTCCAGCTTTCTGAAACCAGGTTCTGAAAGCTTTTCCTGGAAGTCATTGGGAATGTTTTTTCATCTTTGATTAAGGAAACTAGCATGGGATTATGATCTGACGGAATCCTACTTAAGATTTGGACATATGACTTATTAAAGCGATCGATTAGGGCCTGATTAGCTAGCACTCTATCCAGTCTCTTGAAGGTTGGTTTATATGATCTCCCAGTTGTCCATGTAAAGTGATTCCCAATTGTAGTAACCTCAGTCATATTAGATTCATTAGTGAAGTCACCAAAATCCAGAATGCTATTCATCTCAGGGGCACCAGGTCCTTTATCCAGACTCCTAATGACATTGAAATCCCCCCCTCCCTAAAAGGTTCATGGTTGATAGACTTGTGGCTACTGATATTCCTTAATTTACTTGATTTATTTTGAATGTCAGAAGCAGGTTTAAAAGATAATGAAGGAAATTGGTGATGAGGGTGCTGTATTAAGCCATTCAGTTGGTAGTTCCAATTCATGTTCCAATTCATTGTCCTCATCTTCATATTCATATTCCTTCCTGTGACGGTATAAAGAAAGAGTTTGCCCCCTGAAAGTGAGAGATGTTTATCCGCAAGCTCAGTGGCCTGGATTCCAGCTGAACAAGGTTTATCTCATTTGTTGGCCTAATGCTATTTAATATTTCAGTTTCAGATAGAGTGTCTGCATTGCTGGGCTCTTCAGTGATTTGTTCATGTCCTTCCTGTTGTGAAAGAGCAGTAATCAAGGGGATATCAGTAGACGGTTCAATTTCATTTTCCAAATTTTTAAAAGACAACTGTGTTTTGTCCATTTAAATCCGTTGGATAAAAATACAAATTAAGAAGACACACAGCACAATACTATTGGATTAAAGTATAAAACTTATCTCATTAAAATTTCTATTGGGTGAATTGGAGTTTTGGAGAGTGCTCACTTGCACCCCTTCCACCCAAGTCTTCCTCTCTTTTCCCACCCTCACTCACCAAAAACCCCCTTTGTAACCCTCCCCACCCACCAAAATCCCCTCCAACTCCCCTATTGTAAATGCTCTAAGAAAGCTTCAAGATTATGTCATGATTTCCCAAATCCAACAGCTGTCTTCCTTCTCCTATGAGCATCTATTCTTTCAGGGCTTGGCAGTCCAGTTCTATCCTCATATTTCTTCTCCAATGCCTGTCAACAAATCATATGGCATCGATGACACATGCTCACCGTGATCACATATCGAATATTTTGACTATCAAAGTAACTATTGATGGTTTACCTGTAAATCTACACGGATAGTGTCGAGAACCTCATCTGTCATCCTGTCGAAGAAAAGGATTCCCTGCACAAACAAAGCTATATTGGAGCATTTTCTTTGTGGCTTTGATCCTGAGAAGTTTGAATGTTTATTTGCTTCAACTGAAGCTATTCCCTTCATAGATACAATCATACAAACTACATTCTCCAATTAGATACATTAGGGGACTTTAAGAAATGGTACAAAGTCAAACAATTAGATACATTAGGGGACTTTAAGAAATGGGACAAAGTTAAATTGAATACTCCCTCCATCCCAGACTAAATTACATAGAATCTTTTTTACGGTCTTTAAGAAACATGTTCTACCGTTAATATGTTTAATTACATATAATAACAAGAAATAAAAAGTTGATATTTAGAATCTATTTATTATGACGAATCTAACAATATCGCATACGATGATATTATTGTTGATATATCAATTCAAATACGGGGTCAAAGTTTAACCGTGTTGACTGCCAAATACTAGTAAGTGTGCAATTTAGTCTGAAACAGAGGGAGTATGAGAGTTCATATCCTTCATTTTCGAAGTTTGTCATGTATATTTGTTTTGCACAAAGTCTTTTAAAAGAGAAAATGTTGACAAGAGCAAATTACCAGCAAGTGGTCAAATTCATGCTGGAAGACTCGAGCAGGAAGCTCATCTAAGTGAACCGCAAACCTTTCTCCGGTAATATCCTGAGCATCAATCCTTACAGAATCCGGTCTCTGCACAAGAAAACCACGAACAACAATCAGATTCTCCACACCAGAAACTAATATAAAAATAGCATCTTCAGCCAAACTGGTGGATATAGATACCAGAACATCAGCGCGGATCCCAGGGAAGGACAAGCAACCCTCCTCATATGGAGCCAATTTTCTGGAATATCTGTTGATTTTGGGATTGACAAGAACAACCTCCTCTCCTTCGCCGCGTTCGCCAACCGGATTAAACACCATAAGCTGCACATTTTTACCCACTTGGGGTGCGGACAGCCCAATGCCATCAGTTCTGTAAACATAAAACTAACTACATTTCAGGATTCACCCCTAACAGAAAGCATGAAAATAAAAAGTAAATTAAAACTAACCGGTACATTACGTCGAACATCTCGGCTACTAACTTCTTCAGGTTATCATCAAATGCATTGATTCTTTTATTCTTCGCTCTCAATACGGGGTCCGGATACTCCACAATTTCAAGAGGCGCCTCGAACTGCAAATCAGCCACTGTGGCAAGATGCACAAGAATTCATGACCAATTGCTTCCCAGAAGAAAAAAAGAAACCTAAAAAGGAAAGAATTCTTACGAGTGGCGATTTCATCGTCTTTTAACTTGGAAGAGGAACTCCGTCTTGCCTGGGCAATAACTGACGCTGCTTCGGGAATTCTACGGGGGCCTAACGAAGATATGAGGCGGCGGCGCGGTGAGATGCAGCGGGGATAGAGTGTTCGAGGTAGCAAGGGAGAAGATAGCCAGGTTGCTCCAGTCATGGCTGTAAATCTAGACAGCATCACAAGGTGGGAGTGTCGATAACTTACAAGTTTTAGATGCCCCTGGCCTAATCGCTGTATTATGAACAGGACCAAAACCTGTGAGAAACAAAACAATAAGCAGTTCATAAAACTTGGGTTTATGTAATTGCTAGTACCACAATTTCAAATCCCACTTTTAAACTACACCCAGGAAGTTTCAACTATCAATTTCTTTGAAAAACTACTAGCAAATGAAATCATGTATGCAGCAAAGCACAATTGCTACATAAGAGAAGAATTTCATACATATCTAGTCATCGATAAATTCAGAACAAAACACTGACAATTTAAGGAAATCAACTAGTTCATGAATTCACGGATACACATTTTCAGTACAAACTGAAAGCAACAAAATTAGGTTTCCGGAAGATAATTCTCTCCTACTTGCAGACATGATTAAAATTTTGCTGGAAGCAGACGGCGACCATCAGAATTGCAAAGAACACAAAACCCCTACCAAGGAAATGGATCAAGAGACGGAGAGAAAAGAGAAGGCGAGTAAACAGTACCGGAGCGTGAACGAATTGGTCGTGAAATTGGTAGGGAAATAGTATTTTCCCTGCCTCCCTCGGCAGATGTGGAGCTGCTGGGATGGTGCCCGGCCGGTGGCTGCGTCGGATGGAACTCTCTTGCTTTGACTTCGTCGGGCGGAGCTCAGCTGAGGTGGCGAATCACTCGGCCGGAATGAGTGGAACGGCGGAGATGGTAAGGCGCAGGCGCAACGACGACTCGAGATGTGAGTGGCGGTGCTGGTGTTGTGTGAAGGAGGAAATAGGGGGTAAATTACATGGTATTCTGGGTCACGAGTATCTCCGTGGATATTTTGTGCACGGTAGATTTTAAGGACGCGTATTCTCTTACTCTCTCCGTTTAATGGCACCCTACCTTTAACCGCTTAGATTTAGACGGAAAAAAAAAGAGTAAATGAAATTGAATTTAAAAAGTAACTAGTATAATGAATAGATAAAATTGAAAAAAATCTTGTTAAAAATGAAAAATATGTCAATATAAAAAAATTATCTAAAAAGAAAAGTGTGTCACTAATAGAGAAACTAAGGGAGTATTTGAAATTGTGCATTATTATATTTACTATGTAATTATATTATGTAAATATTGTATGCACAAATATTAAAATTTATAGTAAAACCATACAACGACGGATGTGCCAATAATGACAAGATAAATGTAACTCTAATTAGTTGTAATTTAAGAAATGTGATCAGTGATTTAGTTTTTTACTAGCATTTACATCATTCAATATGAGTTTTACTATAAATTTTCACTCTCTATCACCACTCTATTAAAATACACATATTACATATATACAATGCACCTCCACGTAGCCCTAGGCTACAGTATACGAATTGGAGATATGGTTTGCTCAATTGGAGTGGTTTAAGAGTCAGAATTGCAACAAATCCTCCTGTTCTTTTTGCCAATTAGAAAAAATCTCCAATATTCGCATCTAGACCATTTAATTACACCTCAAGCCTCGTATAAATTGTGGATTGTTATTTTACGCATTATATTTTACTAATCACGCTCTGTATTCATATTTTTGTATGTATTTTGAATTAAATTTAAAAACTGAAATTAATTTAATGAATAACAATAATTTTTTAATTTAATTTAAGAAAATTCTCTAAACTTTCTAGCGATTAACCGGCAATACTCCGGCCAAAATTCAGAGTAATTCCGACCATGTTCCCAGTTGAATTACCGAAAAATATCTGCAAATTCGGCAAAGGTGGTGGTTCATTTTTCCGGCCATCCTGAACAAGTTTATGGCATGCCCAAAATCGGGTGTCTGGCCATCATCACATCGCCGGTGTGCTGGGATCCTAGGGAGGGAGAATCGATGCCTCGACGCCATAGGAAATAGTCGAAGAGAATTGACGCCTCGTCACCGGAAGGAATGGCCTCATCGCATTGTCACCAGTGTGCTGGTGTTATGGATCCGTCAGCTGGCCGGAGCGGGGGGGGGGGGGGGGGGGGGG
>JAULKM010000002.1:11708390-11723650 GCA_032355605.1 Rubia tinctorum
GTTCTGAATAGAGAGATTGCCAAGGTCGCCGGTCACATGATGAGTTGCTCCGGAGTCGACATACCAAGGATCTCCAATATCAGAGGGTTTGGATGCCGAGACAGTAAGGGCTGACTTCCCAGTATGTGCATTGAGAAGTTTCCCTGCGGCATTCCGGTTAGTCGGTGGGAACTGACGTAGATTATTTCGCTGAAAACAGTTTATTGCTTCATGGCCGGGCTGGGTGCAGATTTGGCATGTGAGTCTCGGTCGATCAGAACTTCGGTCTGGAGCAGAAGGAGACCATTCCTTTGCAGTGGCAAAGCCCTGGGAAGATGGTTGAACAAAGCGGCGCCCGATGGAATGACTGTCAGCGTTCGCCGAAGCCAACTGAAGGGACGACAGATCATCCTCTTGCCGTGAATCTTCCTGGAGCAGAATTCCCAAGAGTTCATCTGAGGAGACCGAGTCCTGGCGAAGCAAATCGCCGATCGAAGGGCAGCAAACTGATAGCCCAATCCAAACAACAAACAGCCGACGAACTCTTCATCAGAAACTATGCAAAGACAGTCAGAAAGAGCATCCATCAAGGCCCTCTTCTTCTCGAAATACTCCAGCACCGACATAGAACCCTTGGTTTATGACTGGAGCTGCTGCCGAAAATACATTTGACGAGCATTAGTTTGAGCAAAGAATGTCCGACTAAGGATCTTTCATGCCTCTGCAGTAGTGGTAGCGCGTGCGACAACGCCGAGGAGCGGCGTTGTGAGTGTGGAACGTATCCAGAGCAGGATGAGACGGTCCTTCCTGAGCCAAGTTTGCAGCGCCGGGTTTGGAGAAACTGTAGCAGGTGTTCCAGTGGACGGATCGGCGGGGTTCGTCGGAGGAATGACAGCAACATTGATGGTGGCCGGCGGCGGAGTCACATCTGTGAGAAAGGAATCCAATCCATAAGCTTCCAACGCTGATCGGATGGTGCTTCTCCACAATGAATAATTCGACCTATCAAGGCGAATGGCTAAATTAGGAAAATTGAAATTTGGGTTCGAATCTGAACCAACAGAGGCGAGAGCAAGAGTGTTGGTAGAAGTGATTGAGGAATCAGATGCCATGGCACTGCGACAAAGAGAGAGAGAGAGAGCAGATGGGGCTGCAAGTCTGTGACAAAAGAAAATGAAGCTGCACTAAATAATTATGGTACCGCAACAAAGGGAAAAGGTGAATGACGTTTGCTGGGAATTAACAAGGAGAGAAAAACCGAGAGAAAAGCAAACGTCTTGTTTGTTTAAAAGAGGATCAGGTACCTATTCTGATACCATGTGAATAATATGAGGTAGAAATACTAAATGATGGAAAGTGTTGATATTCACCATTGATGTTGCAGGTATAAATAAGGTTACAAGTAGTTACAGAATCTCATGATAAGGGGGATTCAAAATAGATACATGATATATTCTTCTAACTGATTAGGCTAGACTAAGCCAACGTGCATACTAAGTCAATATACACGTTTATACACCCAAACAGATTCTAGTTTTTGTTTCAACTTACAACATAGCTATTCAAGGATGGTAAAAGGAAAGTGGCATAGTTTGAAACTAAAATAGAAGGAAATTATGAACAAGTGGTTGACCTTTGTGAAGAAATTTTGTGCACGACTTCGGATCTGAATAGCAGTCTTGGTTCCTATGTGTTCTAAAACAGTAATTGAAATAAGTAATAAGAATATGATAAGAATGGCAGAAGTAGGATATAGAGGTGGTTTTAGGGTAAATGGTGTGACCTTCAATAGGCAGCGCATACATAAAGCTTCAAAGCCTCTAGGAACCTGTTGTGCTCATCTTCAGTCCATCGCTCCCGTTGATTTATTTTTTAAATAAATCAGAGCCATCAAAATATAGGTAATTAATGGCTAAGATTAGTTCCCAACCTGAACTCATCCCTATACATACATATATATATATATATACATACACATATATATATATACATACATATGTATATATATAAATACACATATATATGTATACATATATGGGAAGGGATCTATAGACACCCTTATTTGTACACTAATAGAGAATTATTGGGACACATTTTAGCGCCACAATAGCTCTTTTATGTTGTAGTGAAAATTTCACTAGGAGGTCCAAATTGAAATTCGATCGAATGTGAATCTAGGATATTAAATCATAATGAATTTTCCATGTCCGTAAAGAGAAATTAACAAACGATTGAGAAAAAGAAAGGTTCAGTAAACAATTACAATTTTCTTTTATTAATTCCAAACAATATTCCATAATTTAGTTTAGAACATGTACTAGCGTTTTCTAATTCATACCATGGAAAATTCAATTACTTAATTTTTTTTTTGTATTTAAGCTATAATAACAAAAATCAAGTATTTTGAAGCAATGGATAAGGGGTTCACACATTTTTGGGCAATAATGCAGTTTCACAAATTGTTGTGCAGCTTTTCTATTTTCAATTTCGAGCATTTCCATTTACCCAATCATGACCAAATCACAAAGTTGTGATCATAAATTATTCAATTTCATTATGGAGTCACCAACTTTGCGTTTCGACAATTCCAAGAATCTTGGGGGGACCTAAATGCAAAAGGTAAAATTTTCAATCAGAGGTCCAAATTGAAATATGATCGGATGTGTAGCTACATTATGAAACATTGATGCATATTCTAAGTCCTAATCTAAAAATATATTAAATATTTGTGGGAAAAGTTATCAATTATCCTTCCCGTTCAGACTTCTTTGCTTCTAAGTAATCTAGAGTAAGATACTATATGACATGTACTAGCGCTTAACTTAATTTTATAAAATAAAAAAACTCATTTCCCCTTTAAAAATGATATTAACCCAAGAATACCCAAAATCGAGTTTTTTTATGCAGCGAATAAAGGGTAACTTAGTTTTAGGCAACAGTGTAATTTTATCAAAATTAGATACCTACCCTTTCCGTTCATTTATTTGTCACATTTTGGGAAACCGGACATATGAATGTTTAACTGGATATTTTTAAATCCAATTACATAACTACACAAACCAAAAAAACTTTAACCTTTATGTTGGCAATAAATCAAATTATGCAAAATATTGAAAGTTAAACTGACATCGGTATTTCAAGTAAAAAACCGGTGCTGATTGGGGGGAGAGAATACAAAAATTCCAAATTTGTGTCAAAAACTGAGGGGGGGGGGATTCAAGCTATTGTCAAAAACTGTCTTGAAAATGAAATTTCCCGCCCAAAATATACTGGACTGAAAACATATTCAGCCCAGATACAAAATAAAAAGGCACTGATATTCATAGTTATGGCAGCGGTATGTCTTACCGGTGCTAAACACTTAGTCAATTTTTTATACCTTACCTCTCTGTACAAATTTTTGTTTAAAAAATCATTTAAAACAGCCACAAGCAGTTGCTTTAATGGTACCAGGCACCGGTATTTTTACAGAAGCATCGAGTTTTTTTAACCGATGCTCCATATTTAGAAGAATTTATAACCCATTCGTTTCTGCCTGGAAAATTAATAATTAAAGCAGGCTCACGCATCTGCTTTTAGTTAATATGGGCACTGGTATTTCATTAAATGGAACTGGTATGGTACCGGTGTTGTGTACTTAGAATATTTGTGATCTCCCTAGAACATAGTACTATTAAAATAGGCACCGGTATGTCGGGTTGAAGTACCAGTGCTGGCTCTACCTATGAAAAGTGGTTGATCGCTTTCTCAACATAACGATCGTGGTTTCTCTTCCAAGAGTGGTTTCTCCTCCTTTAATCTGGTCTATACCCACGTTCTCCATCACCATGACTCCTCATTCACCATACATTTCTCCACTCTCTCAAATCCGCCTTATATAACAACCTAAAAAAACCCCATTTTGCATCTCAGAATCCCAATTGGTCGGAGCCGGTATGGTTACAAGGTCGTATTCTTCAAAGTTACTTCATCCATTTCTAGATTTTGGTTGTGTAAAAACCCTAACTTCCTTTAGATTCAATGAAATAGGTATGAAATTGTATGTGTTCGATGAAATGTCTCAATGGATCTTATATAATGTTTAATTGTTTAGAGTTGTACCCATTACAATTATTGTGGCCAACATGTTGTTCGTGATGTATGAGATGTATTTCATTGTGTGATATGAAGTGTTAGTTCAAAAAGATGTCATATATTGTGATGTTTCTCACCCGTCATTGATTTAATGGTTTCAATGTGGTTCTTGTTAGATTGGATTCAAGTTGTCTTGATTACCTGGTCTTGTTGTTGGTCAGAAAATGTTGGTGTGTTGTTTTTTGGAAATTTTTTTGTTGGTTAGATGGTCATTAGATATGTACGAATTATGTTGTGGTTATCCACTTTGATATGAGTTTATCATGGATTTGCTGGACAATTGTTATAATCGTTGTTGTATCTCTAAACCTTTCTATTTGTATTCATATTTAGATGACTCCTAAATAAATAAAAAGGGCTGGAAAAAGGAAGAATAGTGGTCCTCCACCCAAAAATCCAAGGACGGGGGACCAAGAAATTGGACCAGGAGGCAAACAAGAGGGCGTACCACCGGTGGTACCCCTCAAGATTCAATTTGAGTAAGAGGGAGAGGGTGCAACATGTGCACCTCCTAGAGAGGGTGGTGAAATGGAGAACGAGGAAGATAGCGAGGACAACAACCATTGTGGTCCATGGAATGATGACCTTAGCAAGACCGGTGGCCGTCAAGGGAAAGCTTTTAACAAGTTCGAGATTGCCACATGGTGTAGGGAACGAGGAACAGCTACTTGTCAGTCGGTTATATTAGCCAAGGAAAAGGCCCGATCCCGGTGGCTTTTGAGTGCATTGATAGTAAGATGGTTTGTGTTAAAAATTGGAGTGCTTGAACTGCTTATTAAAACTACACATTTTGGAGGCGGGTCAGATTTGGATGGCTGAACGTTCCACTAGATATAAAGGAGAAGGCATGGAGAGACATAAAGGTAAAACCCTAGATTATAATACTAACATTTCTAGTGCCTAAGTGTAGATATTAACTTATATATTGTGTATTAACTCGTCGCAGGCAAGTTTCAAGTTTGAAACTAAAATGACTAAAGAAAAATTAAGGAAATTAAGGAAGGGTGTGGTAGGCAAGGTTGCCGATGCACATCGTAAATGGAAATCGAAGGTGGAAAACAAGTACATTAATTTCATGCTAAGTGGAAAAACTCAAAAGTACAAGCCATGGGAAAAGTACAGGTGGGTGGATGAGGAGGAGTGGAAACTATTCTAGGAAAACAGAATAACAGAAGACTTCATGGTAAGTATAGTTTTTAAAGCATATCTGCACTATTATTTCAATATTTAGCAACCAATTCATTGTGATAATAACTAATTGCACATTTTTTGGTTTTCTTGAAAAACAGAGTGAGGGAATGTGCCCAATCAAATGAAAATATATGCACCCACCACACCGGACAAAGGGGCAACAGGGCAACAGGGCTACAAGGAAAAAGCTAATCGATCAGCTAAAAGAGAAGGAGAGATAGAAGTTGGGGGGACCAGGGCTACACAGAAGAAGAGATCGAGTAGGAGATCAGTTTCAAGAATTTCATGCCGGACAGATCGCTGGTCTAACTAGAGTCAAACAATGGAAAAGATAAAGATTATGCAACCCCAAAAGTCAAAGTCACAGCTGAGGATATTGTAAGTATTCAATTCATATAAAATTTTATATGTGTGTGTGGGGGGTGTAAAAATATTTTCATTTTTAACCTAATAATCTGCACCACAGTTGAGGATGAACAAGGAAAAAGAGAAGGGAATCATAAAGTTGGTACAGGGTAGGGACATTCTGATAAGAACCACCAGGAAGAAGAACCATTGGGTGGCTATAGAGGTACCCAAACTCGACTGGCAGCAAATTTTGATATCCTGGGTATAGCAAGAAGCAAATGTTGCAGCAGCTCCTCGTCCCAAAAGAAGGAGGCCAAGAAACCTCCCACTGATCAGCCAGTTGTGAAAGCAATGGTCGCTTACCTTGACCAGTTGGTCAAGGAAAGGCTGCAGCGTGGGGGTTAAATATTCTGGAAGTCCTGGAGGACCCGAAGATCTTCATTGAGAAGGACTTTATTGGTGTATCCACCGGTCTTAGTGGCTAGGGCCGAGATCTTACCAGTAACAAAGAAGAAGATGAGGAGGTTAATATGCATTACAATTACTAATTTTCTACTTTTACTTTTCTTTTTCGTTTAGACCCTTAAACATTTAGACTAACTAAATAATCTCTCTGTGTAGCATAATGGTGAGTTGGTCACTTTTTTCATCAAGAACCTCGAGGGAAAGAGGGTAAGGGTAGCTAAAGCACGGCTCCAGAAATCTAGGCGCCCCGATAAGGCAACGGGTGTTGTACCTCGCGTCTGTGTGTGCGAGCCAATATATACATTCTAAAGTTTGATTGTCTTATAACAATCATCATTTCAATGACATGAGAGAGGCTTTAAGGAGTGTCGTAGACTAGCCTATGTCTTTGGTCAGACATGGAGATGATTTCCAACCTAAGGACTTGGAAGGCGATGTGGCCCGGAATGATGAACATTATTGCCTTAATGTTAGAAATGATGAGGTAATAATTAAGTACAACTAATTACTACATCTACTACAATTTAATTCTAGGTTAAGAATCGTTTCTAATTACTCCACTTGTCCTAGCTCAAACTTCCTACTTCACTTTATGTCACAATTCAGTGTCCAACTTTGACCACATATTTGAATAAATATATAAACAATAATATCATCATATATAATATGGTTGGATTCTTCGTAACAATTAGTTTCTAAAAATCAATTTTTATTTGTCGTCATTATACGTATTTAAAATATTAACAGTCAAACATGTTTCCTGATAACCGTAAAAAATATTTCATGAAATTTGAGGTAGAACGGAGGGAGTAGGTCATTTTCTCACCAGGCAGAGACTCCAAAACAATCCGGATCCAGCAGCTCCTACCATCCATCGAAACAAAAATTTCTGCATGAAAGGCCACTGAAACAAGTACTTCTCAAGACATCCATCTTGTCCCATATTTAATTATTTTTAAGTCACCCTAAAACTCGATCTATTCCTTGATTTTAGATTAACACCAAATGGACGTTTAAATCATATTCCAACATGGAGAAGTACATCAAGTACTGAAACAAATTTGTGAGCATGTAAGAGCCAAGAAAGGCTGTCTTTTTTCCGCAGTTCCAACCTTCAACTTTTGGCAAGAAACATCAAAGTGGATTGATGATCGATGAGATGGTGGAGTTCGAAAACAAACTTGGAAACTTCAAAGTGATGGTCTGGCTAGCAAACTCATAAATTGATGTGTGGATGGGGTGTGGTTAAATTTTTCACATAAACTGTATTACTTTTTATCTGAATTTGTTTAATAAGTTAACAAATTCTATTCTTTAAGGAACCTCTGGGACCAAGTCCTCGACACCAACAATAGACGCATATAGTTTGTTTTGTGCTGCACGGGAGGCTATGTCTATGAATTCAAAGCTGCAGAAGTTATACCATGCTTGTCACTAACGCGGAGATTTATGTGGTACAATATATTTAAATTTAAGTGACACTTTAAAATTTTCTCAATTTCGGAAAATTGTTCTCCTGTTACAAATTCATTCATATGCTACTTTCTTTTCAATGCAATGACCATTGGTAAATAGTACTCATTCGACCTGGTATGGAGGAAGTTTTTACCGGTGACTCGCTGACTGGAGGAATCAAACCCTACAACTCTCTTGAAAACAAACTCATTTCCAGGTACTTTCGTTCCTTTCATCGTACTAATTTTAACATCTACAAGTATGAATTACGTAACCATTCAAAGTTCAACAGACATGGGATAGCATGACGATATCAAAGGGAGAAAAGGAAGATAGAACCATCTCCGGGTTATTCCTGGGATATCACAAATATTGATGTAAGTCTTTTAATCCAAGAGTCTCTTTATTCCGAATATTATTTAATATTATTACACTTATCTCAATTTTTCATTTGCAGTACCGGCTTCAGATGAGTGGTTGGAAATGCGGGTACTACGTCATCATGTTCATGGAAGAACTTGTGCTCAAGACTACCTCTACAAATATTCTAGAGGTCAGTTGAAAAATTACAAATTGAACATATGTTCTTCTTACCTAATAAATACTTTCACGTAATTAATGATCGGGATGTTTTGTACATAACGGATATTTCCCCCGGGAAAAGGTGCATACAATTGTAAGAAGATAGCAAATGCAGCCGATAGATGGCGACAGACTTGGGTGGATGGATATTCGAAAGAATCCAAGACTTCTATGGATCTCCTGTTGTAAAATGGAGGATAAAAAATTGATTTCATACAAATTTAGTTGTTATATAAATATGCTAGTTCATGGATGCTTTTTTTGACTTGTTTAGTTTTTACATTAATCATTTCTTGTTGCTTTGAATTAATCTTGTTTCCATTTACACCATATTTGATTCTGTGTAATTAGATTTAGAGTAATTTAGTTGTTCTGAACTTCTTCTGTGATATTTCCCCGGGTTTCTATCCGGGATGGGCCAGGAAAAATTAAAATAGAGCATTGCAAATCCAATGAAAAACCATTACCAGTTTGTGAATTTAAGAACCGTTGCTGGAAATATTAGCACCGCTATGAATATTATACCAGGGCACAGCATATATTGGTGCAAGAAAATTAAGATCCTTCTAATCACAACCACCGGCGATTCTTTTTTATATCGGTTCTTGATTTAAACCAGTGCTCAAAATATAATAGCATTGGACATCATTTTTACAATTAACACCGGTAAAGTTCACAATTGATGTCGATCATTATCAAGACTGGTATTCTTTAATTAGCACTGATAAGGTTATTTGTTATTTAAGCAGCAGTAGAATTTTACCGATACTGAGTATAAGGGACAAGCATAGCTACTGTGAATTCAGCATTGGTATTAACAACCGGTGTTGAGTATATATTTCCATCTCCAATTTTTCATACTTGTGCGTTTGTAACTACATTTCAGCTCATATCGGTGTTCTGCAACATCATATTAGAAGTCATGCATGTTATTTTTATTCTTTTTTTGAAACAAAGAGGCGTACATTCTCATTAACTGAAATATTGTTACAAATTTGTGCCAAGTTTAGGTCACACAACCCCTAACTACCAACTATAACTAATCTGATAAACTTCCTAAACACCTCATTTGGCTCACACACTATGGGATGAGCCTCCCACAAATGAACCTAGCACTAGGTCCATGTGTCATATTGGCAATCTGCTACTCGACTTGCTGCTCTAATCTTGACTTCATCGGGTTGTGACAGCTCTATAGTTTGAAGAGACTGCAGCTGGATTTCTCCAATCACTGTTGAGGAGTGCTTGTTGAAGAAGTTTTGAGGGCAGGTCCGTTTTGTTTTGAAGCAGTCCGGTACTGCATGCCTCCATCTTTATTGAGTGTTGGCCAGATTTATCCACCTCGGAATGTTACAACTCCGTAGTTTTCATTTTGTGAACCTTTTGGAGGTTGTCGCTTGATTTCTCCAATAAACGCAGCGGGATAGTATCTAAATCTAACCAGAGTCGCTAGAGCACCAACAGAACACCTAAAAACCATTAAAAAGCTAAAGAGTTAACCTAAACCCTTGTTTCATCCAGTCATGTCACAGCGGAAATCTACTCTATCCCAGAAGCATGTGTCGTCTTAAGAGTATTATTTTCTGAACTTGCTGCAGATGTGATACTATGGGAACTCTGTTGTGCGCTAGAAACTTTATTCGACAACTACATACTACTATAGAAAGACCCATCATTTTTCAGTGAGCCAGACCACATAATTTCAACCACGGGATAACCTATTTTGACTGTTGCCAAAACCTAACACCACTAATGACAAAGTCAAACCAAATGGTACCAATCAACTCTCCATCACAGTCACCACGAGGCTACCGTGACTAGCCGACTAAGATGAATATTTATTGAGTGATTAGTGCGACATTGGGTGGGATAGATTTTAGGAATGGACAAGAGAAGAAAATACGTTGGATGTGCTTTAGGCCTGAATTTTAGCAGGGACGAGTTGGGAAGGAACCGTTCACCGCCTAATGCCATCTTTGACCTCCGTTGACCACCTTGACCATTGTTGACTCACCGGGAGACCGTTGACGGGGCCGGTTTACTGTTGACTTTGGTTGACCTCCGGTGAGCTCGCCAGAGGCTCTGCCAAACCTCCTGTAGTCTCACCGGAAAAGTAGTGGGTCACCTAAAATATGGCCTGCATACTTTTCTGGAGCTTTGTTGTGCGCCGGAGCTCCATCAACTGGTCACGACTCCATCTCCGTCGCCAGCAGGGTGCGAATGTCGCCGGAAAAAATGATAAGCCACCCTGAAAGTGTCCTGCATACCTTGTCGAAGCTACGTTGGGCACCAGAACTCCCTCAGACGAGCGGATCTGATCAGGTCGCCATCTCTATTGCCGGCATGGTGCGGACATCGTTGGAAAACGTCGGGCTCAAGCTCATCGTTGGATCTCCATGGTCGTTCGTCATTTTGCACGCGATGGTCGGAGGTGGTCGCCGGAAAGCTTCAGATGGCAACAAGCTAGGAAGGGAAAAAACTAAAATCAGAAAAGAAAAGGGTCGCCGGACCGCCGCCGCCGCCGGCGACCCCCCAAGCTTCTAGGGTTTTAGTTGTAAAGTTGGGGAGAGTTTGTTAGAGAGAGTCGTAGAGAGTGTCATGTGTTGGGTATCGTGTTTGTGTGTGCCTCGGGGGACTTCCGGAAACAAGCAAACTTGTCCCTGCTACAACTGGACGAATAAGGAAGGAAGATCTAAGTGTCCTTGATTTATTTATTTATCAGAAAGTGTCCTTAATTGAGTTGTATTGCTCTTCCTAGTGATTAACTTCAAAGAAATGTACTAAAAGAGTAGAGACTAGTGAGTTTGCAAAAAAAAATGCCTACTGGTTAAAATTTATACGTTCACTAAACGGTTTAGGGTAAGTTTTTGCAGTCATGATCTGTATATCCAACATTAAAAGGGTTTGATCATAGGTGTCTTTGCCTAGTACTCTTATGGATATACGACTTTGTAAAGCCCTTTCCTACCATTAGTCCATGTCCTCCCTCCGTTCACCTAAGTTTGACACACTTTTTAATCAGTTTTCTCAAGCAACTTTTGACCATAAATTTCATGTAATATATAAGTAGAAATATTATCATGTGAGGTATCGTTGGATTCTTCGTAGCATGCACTTTTCAAATATTAAAATTTTACATGATATTAACATATATAGCAAAAGTTATTAATGGTCAAGCATACCTTGAGAAAAAAGAATAAAAAGTATGTCAAAACACTAATGAACGGAGGGAGTATAAAAGTTTCCAACGGCATTTGTTCCACTTAGGTTGGTGGTGACTCGAAAATATTGTAATCAAATACTCCTGAGCTATGTTCCAATCATCGTTGAAGGATTGGAGAAGCTCCAACCAAAGCTGATGAAGGCAAGGAAGATTAACACCAATATTCGGAGTGTCATACATACTGCCAACATTTTTCTGCTTTATCAATGTATTACGACTACAGGAGAAATAATTGGAAAATAAATCTACCTAGCACGATATTCATTCCACTGTATGTATAAATTAAACTTTGGTTATTAGGCATTCCTTTCAACCAACATTCATCCCACCAGTTCTCTTTTTGAATTTCAGCAATTAATCCCTTTACATTGAGAGCTTTCATTGGGAGATTCAGATCTCACTGAAAGGGGAAGAATTAAAAAAGAAGACCAACATAAATTAGTTCCTAAGACAGCTATAAGACTAGATGCAACATGTTAAGATAGTATACAGAAGCAAGGTTACATAAGACGAATAAATTAGTTGATCGACCCGTGCCTGTTGGTTCCGGTGAAATGTCTGACTAATCCAATTAGTGCTGTTTTCCTCCTGTATACTGAGACAGTAAATGCAAGGCATAACATAAAAGGCATCTTCGTCAGCATGAGAATACCACAAATATCAGAGGAAGCATCTGCTCTTCATCGCTTTAAAATCAACCCAAACCAGATTTAGATCCAGACATAGGTCTTAGCATTGCGTGATTGAGGGCAGCGTGAGAATTTGCTGGAGAGTTGAACATCATACTGGAAGAAGCAGAAGAAGAGGGGTTAATAGCTGAGAGAGGCAACCTTGGCCCAAGTCCATACATAGACTGTGGTGATATGAGTGGCATGTGTGGATGCATTGGTTGATTACTGCCAAAACCAGAAATGAACGGTTGTGGAGCGCTCGGAACTTGTTGTCGATTGCTGCCTGTATTACTTGGAACCATGGCAGGACTAACACTCGGTGGCCCCATGGACCGAGCTAATCCAGGGGATCCAAGTTGCGTTGATACCATAAGAGCACGTTCTTGAGCAATCCTTTGCCTTGTCCTTTCCATTTGCTCACATTCTCTCATTAACAAGGTCTCCACTTCAGCAAACTGCTTCAGCTTCAGCTCTAATCTTTTTAACTGTATAGGAGATGAAACAAAACCAGTTACATGTTCGATCTTCTAGGAATAATAATGGAAGAGAAACACGCATTCCCACATGTTAAGTCTAACTTGGTGAGAAGGATGCACGGAAATAACAGGCAACTGTACAGGGCAAATGACCCAGGATAAGTAAACAATGGTAGGGTAGACTAGCGTTTACATGAAACCACGAGAAACATCTTTTCATGAATCCAACTTTGGGGCAACAAAATCTTTGATCCCAGACTTTTTAGCTCTCAGATTCAATTATCACCCAAAGTTCGAAGGTCTTCTGGAACCTTTTCTTGGCATGCATTTGCATTCATAGTTGCAGATATTAGTAACTGATAGATATTCTCTAACATATTTTTTATCTAATAATCTAAATTACCAGAGAGGTCCAACAATCAATAAATTCAAAGTAAGCAATACCAACTAGCCATTCTATCACTAAAAAGGACTATCAGAACAGGTGTTCTAGGACCAACAGGCAATATGACATCTTCAGTACAGTAATGCCCCAGGTCTTGCAATTGACAAACACAGACCAATGAATAAAATATCATTTCTAAAAGAGAGAGTTCCTGCTTACACGGTTTAGCAATTGTGAGTATTGCCATATCAGAAAGCTTTAATTAACTATGTTTATTTGGTGTTTGAGCAGTCCACATTCCTAATACTAAAGAAACAGAATATAGGACAACTGTAGATGCATGTAAGCATGGTTATCATGGAGTAGGACAAAACATAATGACAAAAGCACTCTTCTCTGTAAGCGGTTTATAGCTTACATAAATCACAGTTGAGATTTTTTTTCAGAAGAAATTTACTCTATCTAAACTTTAAGCCCTGTCATCATTTAATTGTTCGCTCTTTCTTTCTTTAAACATCCCAGATTTCTTTTCACTGCCCATAGAGCATCCCACAATATTGGAGCTATTCGAGAAGCATTCGACATTGGAGCAATTCGAAGTAAAAAACTATACAGAAGTGTGATGCAAACAAGAAGTAACTCATTTGGATCTTGATCCAAGATGTAATTATAGTTATTAACTCCATATTCGTTTGATTAAATGTCTCGAGGAGAATCTTCTGTAAGATTTAAAAACCTGAGGGTGAATCAAATGCAATATGTACATGCACCATGAAAGTCATCTCTGATTTTTATGATGCCATAATGCGTCAGAATCCTCTTTAAGAGGGAATCTATATATACTTAGTTTATGAATATTTTTATCAAAATATTTTAGCAGAAAAGAATCCATAAAAGGGTCGAATGCAAAACTGTGCTTCCTAATAAAAAGAATTAACAAAAAAATATCATAAATCATACATGCTTCTTTAAGTATATGTAAGAGCTGTACTCTTCAAATTGAAAAGCATTCAGTTGATCCGTAACAGAGTACCTGGTGATTAACAATATTTGCCGATAGCCTTTGTATTTCACGTTCTTCATGGTCAGCAAAGAGCTTTGCCTTCATAGCTGCAGCAGTAAGACCAGCCTTTGCAGCAGCTCTCACTTTTTCATCAGATATCACAGTCGCATCTGAAATATGTAAATTTCCAATTATTGTGTGTGTGTGTGTGAGAGAGAGAGAGAGAGAGTGGGGGTCCGGTCTTCAGAAGAAAGTTCACAAGATACCTTTCAGCTGACTTGAACTAACGTAGTTTCCAATGGAACCACCTTCCTTGCCAAGCATTTCTTCCACACTCATCCTTTAGTAGCAAAAATCATAATTTTGAGAGTTTTCCCCAGATGTAGACATGAAAACTGAGACAACCACTTGGACTAAAAAACACAATGGTTGGATCTTTAAGATAGAATGAAAAATTGAACTTCCTTTCTCATAGGTAGTTTTTGATGGGGGTGGGGGTGGAATCTATCAGGTTCTACAAGTAGTCCCTACCCCAAAAAATATAATAAAAGGCCTAACCCATAATGAATGCTAATAAATTTTTTAAAAAAAACCACAATTCTATCTATCGAAAGCAATAGGTTATTTTTCCTCAACCAATCAAAACGCTCACAAGCAAAAATACAGCGAGACCTTTATAAAGGACAACAATCAACTTATCATCTTACTTTGATCCATCCCCCTGAACAACATTTCGCGATGAAGTTGAGGTCTCATCCTTTGATAGTGTTGCTAGGGATGCATGGGCACAGGCTGCAGCAACTCTAGGTCCTACTGCAGATGCCAAAAAAGCAACCTAGAAATCACAAGCAAAAGTTTCAGGAAAAAATAAGCAGAAAATATTCTTACTGTATGAAACATCAGAATGATATACGCAATAAAGAGTTGATCCATAGCTGAACGGCAGCATCAGTTCACACTTAAAAGAACTGCTGATATAACTATTTATACATTGAATACAAGAGTTGCTAAAATCAAGCTTGCTGACACTTTACGAGCACAAATAGCCGATCTTCTACCAAATACAGTAATATTGTATAGCCCTTTTCACAGATCAGTGTATTTATTTAAACTTCTGTACAAGAGAAAATTCTTCAAAAGATAAAGAAAAACATCAAATAAAATCTTGGAACGGGATTAGATTGGCTAGTAATTGTCATTGACGCACATGTGTGGTACTGTATATGTGATGGAACCAATTGTGCTTAAGAAGTTGGAATGAAAAACATTAGACAGATCTTATGGAAACTGCCAGAGAAATGCTGAACTGAATTTAGCACTCCCTTTGTCCCATAACTAGAGTTCATTT
>JAULKM010000002.1:11723750-11739750 GCA_032355605.1 Rubia tinctorum
TTAACAAGGTCTCCACTTCAGCAAACTGCTTCAGCTTCAGCTCTAATCTTTTTAACTGTATATGAGATGAAACAAAACCAGTTACATGTTCGATCTTCTAGGAATAATAATGGAAGGGAAACACGCTTTCTCACATGTTAGTCTAACTTGGTGATAAGGATGCACGGAAATAACAGGCAACTGTACAGGGCAAATGACCCAGGGTAAGTTAATAACGGTCGGGCAGATTAGCGTTTACATGAAACCACAAGAAACATCTTTTCATGAATCCAACTTTGGAGCAACAAAATCTTTGATCCCAGACTTTTTAGCTCTCAGATTCAATTATCACCCAAAGTTCGATGGTCTCCTGGAACCTTTTCTTGGCATGCATTTGCATTCATAGTTGCAGATATTAGCAACTGATAGCTGTTCTCCAACATATTTTACATCTAATAATCTAAATTACCAGAGAGGTCCAACAATCCATAAATTCAAAGTAAGCAATACCTACTAGCCATTCTATCACTAAAAAGGACTATCAGAACAGGTGTTCGAGGACCAACAGGTAACATGACTTCTTCAGTGCAGTAATGCTCCAGGTCTTGCATTTGCAAACATAGACCAATGAATAAAATATCATTTCTAAAAGAGACGGTTCCTGCTGACACGGTTTGAGTAATTGTGAGTATTGCCATATCGGAAAGCTTTAATTAAGTATGTTTATTCGGTGTTTGAGCAGTCCACATTCCTAATACTAAAGAAACGGGGTATAGGACAACTGTAGATGCATGTAAACATGGTTATCATGGAGAAGGACAAATCATAATGACAAAAGCACTCTTCTCTTTAAGCGGTTTATAGCTTACATAAATCACAGCTGAGATTTTTTTCAAAAGAAATTTAATCTATCTAAACTTTAAGCCCTGTCATCATTTAATTGTTTGCTCTTTTTCTTTAAACATCCCAGATTTCTTTTCACTGCCCATAGAGCATCCCACAATATTGGAGTTATTCAAGACCTATTCAACATTGGAGCAATTCGAAGTAAAAAACTATACAGAAGTGTCATGCAAACAAGAAGTAATTCATTTGGAGCTTGATCCAAGATATAATTATAGCTATTATCTCCATATTTCAGTTGATTAAATGCCTCGAGGAGAATCTTCTGTAAGATTTAAAAACCTGAGTGGGTAATCAAATGCAATATGTACAAGCACCATGAAAGTCATCTCTGATTTTTATGATGCCATAATGCGTCAGAATCCTCTTTAAGGGGGAACCTATATATACTTAGTTTATGAATATTTTTATCAACATAGAAAAGAAGCCATAAAAGGGTCAAATGCAAAACTATGCATCCTAATAAAAAGAATTTAACAAAAAAGATCATTAATCATACATGCATCTTTTAGTATATGTAAGAGCTGTACTCTTCAAATTGAAAAGCATTCAGTTGATCCGTAACAGAGTACCTGATGATTAACAATATTTGCCGATAGCCTTTGTATTTCACGTTCTTCATGGTCAGCAAAGAGCTTTGCCTTCATAGCTGCTGCTGTAAGACCAGCCTTAGCAGCAGCTCTCACTTTTTCATCAGATATCACAGTAGCATCTGAAACATGTAAATTTCCCATTATTGAGAGAGAGAGAGAGTGGGGTGGGGTGGGGGGATCTTCAGAAGGAAAGTTCACAAGATACCTTTCAGCTGACTTGAACTAATGTAGTTTCCAAGGGAACCACCTTCCTTGCCAAGCATTTCTTCCACACTCATCCTTTAGTAGCAAAAACATAATTTTGAGAGTTTTCCTCAGGTGAAGACATGAAAACTGAAACAACCACTTGGACTAAATGTACAAAGGTTGGATCTTTAAGATAAAATGAATAATTGAACTTCCATTTTCATAGGTAGTTTTTGATGGGGTGGGGGTGGGGGTGGAATCTATCAGGTTGTACAGGTAGCCCCTACCCCAAAAAATATAATAAAAAGCCTAACCCAAAATTAATGTTAATATTTTATTTATTTTTAAAAAACCACAATTCTATCTACCGAACGCAATAGGTTATTTTTCCTCAACCAATCAAAGCGCTCACAAGCAAAAATACAGCGAGAACGTAATAAAGGACAACAGTCAACTTATCATCTTACTTTGATCCATCCACCTGAACAACATTTCGCGATGAAGTTGAGGTCTCATCCTTTGATAGTGTAGCTAGGGATGCATGAGCACAAGCAGCAGCAACTCTAGGTCCTACTGCAGATGCCAAAAAAGCAACCTAGAAATCACAAGCAAAAGTTTCAGGAAAAATTAAGCAGAAAATATTCTTACTATATGAAACATCAGAATGATAGACCCAATAAAGAGTTGATCCATAGCTGAATGGCAGAATCAAGTTCACACTTGGAGGACTGCTAATATAACTATCTATATATTGAATGCAAGAGTTACTAAAATCAAGCTTGCTGACACTTTACAAGCACAAATAGCTGATCTTCTACCAAATACAGTAATATTTACAGCACAGGAGCAATGAACCATATGTAATACAAAAGTGAAACATTTATTTTATTACTTCATTTTGAGACATAGTTCTGACACTCACACGGCTTTCACTAGTCTCAGCATGTTCAACAGTTTATCTAACATAGTGATAAGATCCTTCGCATAGCATGCAGGCTAATAGACTTCTAAAGAAATTTTCAATTAGAATCTCAATGCAGATAGTTTCTACATCTTTGAATATAAAACCTTTAGCAACAGAAGACTCAAGAAAACAGAAACAAACATAATAATCGTGGCTAGCAAAGTAAGAAATGTAAACTTCTTCACTGTATATGTGATGGAAACAATTGTGCTTAAGAAGTTGGAATGAAAAACATAATCAGACAGATCTTATGGAAACTGCCAGAGAAATGCTGAACTGAATTTAGCACTCCCTTTGTCCCATAACTAGAGTCCATTTTGCCCATGGTACCACATCAAAACAATCTTTTTGCTGCTAATTCTACTTTCAACCTTATTTCTTGGTAATCAAATGTTTTAATTTGCATGTCTATATTAGTAAGGCTAAATAAGATAATATGTAGCAAAAGTCAACTCCTTCTTTGTAACAAAACAGGTTTCAAAGCAGGCTCTATATATGGGATGCAGTTAGTAAACCTGCCGATCTAATCATCTTGCTAGCACATACATGCCTGAAAAAAGTATGTCTGCAATAGTTGTATGTATCTGCCATGTTTGTAACTAGTTACTAACTACTAATAATGTTTTATTTTCATTTACAGAATCCTCTTCCTAGCTCTCTTTTGATGTTGGTCAAATTTAATTCTGGAGTAAAATTCCACACTTCAGCCATGCAATTATTAAATTTGAAATGTCCTACTATAGCCGCCAGTATAAGAGTTCAGCAGATACAAAACTATAGAGGGAAATTATGTCTGTAAGTCAAGCCAGACAAATATATAGTTAAATGATACAGCATCTCTTTTACTGCTTTGAAACAAAGCTCTTTCCCATTTCTAGTGGGAAAAGTATTAAACTCATCCAACTCACAATCATTTTCCTTCAAGAGATCAATGATTCAAAAGCAACAAAGGAAACTAGAACTGACCAAAGTATTTTTTAAATGGTACATAACAGTGTAGCGAAAGAAATCTGCAAATCGCAAGATTCCGATGATTTTCTAGCAGTGAAAAGAGCAATTTGAAGTTCCCAATGTAAATTATGCAATAATCACAGGCAAGTAACCATTTAGTATATCTCAATTGCAAAGTGGGAATATTATGCATAGCCTAAGAAAGGAATATCATCAATAATCAGAAGGGATCACACTAAAAAAAACTAAGAGTCAAAGACCTGTTGAGCAGAAAGATGAACATTTCATTAGCCAAAGATCACGAGTGTCATGGATCAATCCATCAACATGAGGTCCTTGAGACATTAAATATGGGAAAACAAAGATTTATTTAAAACAGCAAATATTCAATCACATAAAATAACAATAATTTATAGTAGAAAAGAATCATCATATTCCAATTGGATGCACAAATTTAATTCCTACGAGCAACCCAGAACATCAAAATATAAATATGCTGCTGCACAGCTATATCTGAGATGAAAATAATTGTTTATGGCACCAAACACCTACCAGAGACATAACTGGATTCCCACAGTTTGCAAAAGGAAATTTGCTTCCAGAATCAGGGTCTTGCAAATCAAGTACTGCAGCAGAAATATAATGAAAATGGTAAACTACTATGCAACATACTGAATGAAAGTTTTGAGTCAATGAATGTAAACAGAGAACGCAACAATACCAGAGCCAGTTCCACTGGTACTCGAATTCAGTCTGCCATGTTCCTCTCCAAATTGTAGATTGGAGAGCTTGTTGGAGATTGGAACTTCAATATTATCCAAGGGATTAACATCAACAGACAAACGGACAAAATGAAGGATGCATTGTGCCTTGGACTTTGTGCCAACATAATCTGCAATTTCATTCCAGTTTTCATTAAAGAGTTGCATGCCTTCAAGGAGAAGCAGGGTTTCCTGGTCATTCCAGCTATCTCCATCTGGACTTGTAAAGCCTTCCAGAGAGTTCACCTTTACAAAATCTAAGCTAGAATGACCAGCAACAAATTTTCCATCGTGGAAGCAATCCAGACAAAGTAGTGCATCAACCTGCCAAAGATATTTATTTGAAATGTAAGTTAAATGTACGAGCGATCAAATACTGCCTCCTCCAAACTTCATGCTTTAATTTACTTATCAGTATTTGTTGCATCAGATAAGAAGAGGTAGATGATGAGCTTCAAGGTGGCCAGTCATAAAACTAAAGACCATCCAAGAGGCAGAGAGAAGAGACCTTTTCCGAATACATTACTCCCTCCATCCCACAAGAAGGTTCCCACCTTGGAAATTTCCCCGTTTGCCAAATTCCTACTCATTCTCCTCCACTCATTAGCAATTTTTATTATGTTCTTGTATTTATTCTTTTTAATTCTCTCTACTACTTCTCCTCCACATTCACTCCTCCCTCAATACTTGGTCCAAAAGAAGATGTGAACCTTCTCATGAACCGAGGGAGTAATTAAAATACACTAAAAACAATTTACTTCATCACCGTAAAATTGGTAAAATCAAGTCTTTAAAAGTTCATTTAGTGACTTAATTCCTTAACAAAATCCAAGAAAAAACAAATGATTGAATTCATTCATATGGAGGTTGGAACTTGAGAACAATCTATGAAGGTGAAACTGCATCCAATTACTAACACTCCCTCAGTCTTGATTCTATCTGCCAAAAACCACATGCATTCACAATGATACAACCCATGAAAGAATCATGATACAGTACAAACTTCCACGTACTTTAATGGTTTATCTTTTCATGACTGTCATAGCACTTGATTGGATGCTAATTAATGAGCATAATGGCAAAAAGTACAGAGCCGAGTATGCTAGAAGCATCTTTTGCAATATTTCTTTCCAGAATTGAAACAAGAATCATGGAGTATTAATATTAAAAAAATCAATTCTCTTTTTTTCTAATCGACAGGAATGGTGAAGTTGCATTGCCAACTCAATCAATAAATACCTCTAACTTAAGTTGCACTGCCAACTCATCCATCCACTTAGCCAAGCAACAGAAGGCAGCCAAGATGACATCTGAAGATAATTTTCCCTACGGCAGTATCTTTAATTTGTCTTACTCAAGCCCCTGAGAATTACTAGTAGCTAGAGTTCTTATTTGTCATCCAACGAATTTATTTACTACAAGTTTCGAAGCCAAATCACTTCTCTCCTCCCTAAGGCAATGCAACCATCGATCGGGTTGGATGTTTAAAGCACAAACGAACATGTTACAGTAGGAGAGCATAGACTTCAAAAACCCATGAACAAAGGCATGTCTTGGCAACAACTGATGAAGAACTTTACATGGAGTTTCACGAAGGAAAATAACAACTAGCTTTGTTTAAGATATTACTTTGGTCTTCCCCAGTTTATTTCAGCAGCGGGGAAGAGGAAGACCTAAAAAGACATGAAAAGAGACTCTAAAGGAAGGTGTGCTACATTTAAATAAAAATGAAGCTATGTTTACCGACCCAACATGATGGCATAATCCATATAGCCGACACCCTATATAGTGGATACAGGCTTAATTGTTCTTTCTTTTCCACTTGATTTCACATTTTCATCTTACTTTAAGTTCCAAAAAATCCTGACAAACATTTTCTAAGACTTGAGCTTTCAAAGACAATTAATATATGATCTCTCAAAGAAGTTCAAGGAGGAGTACTACGCATTATTTAGCCCCCGGTGACTCGGTGAGCCTTAGAAGAATTTAAGGACAAACAGTAGTGTCACATAAACTACAGCTTACACTTATAACCTAATATACAATAAAAAACAAAATCAATTTTTTTAAATGTGGAAAGCTTGAAGGAAAGATAATCATCAAACAGTACTGTCTCCAAGTGACAGGAGCAAATTAATAGAAATCCTCCATAGATTGTTCAAGTCTTCATAGCAGGTTTCTTCAAGAGCTAAAATGCAATACAGGTGGCAAATCTTCAATATTGAGCGTAGTTAGTAAAATATAACTGATAATATACAACTCCAGACCTATTGCAAGTTACAAACAATGTAAATCTTGAGCCAACGATCATATAATTGGTACTGGGCATCTGCTTTCATCTTGGGTATCACATAGGAACTATAGTTCATACATACATATGTAACTTGGCCAAAATCTTGAATCACATATTCAGGCATCCAGATTCATTTTGAGCATGTGCGCATATTGCCAAATCGCTGATGAAAAAATGTGGAAGGAAATTAATAAGATGGGGGCCCGGTGAAAACAATACCTCTTTTTGTGATTGGCAGTACACTGTTGGAGTGGGCCGAGAACAATAATTGCAGCTTGCTTCAGATAAATGTTCTCGAATTTCAGAATCAAAATCATTGTCGTCATCATGCTGACATCCAAGTTCAGGATATATGTCAGTAGCTTTTAACCTGCATTTAGGCTTGTTAAATTGGACCAAGCTATCGATGGTTTTTAAAGCACCTCCAGGCACGCAAAGATCACCATTGGAATCCTCACGCAAGTGTGTCTCATCCTTCCTGTTGCCACAACTGGGGCTAACTGCACAATAGTTAATGATACCCCAATGGTCAAGAAACCGCATAATACGAGTAATATCATCAATACTGATGCTATCGATGAATCCACTGCAATCAGATAGAGACAACGGCTTCTCTGGATTCTCCATATACTTGGCAACAATACAGTTCCGACACTCCATGTATTTTTCAGGTGTATGATCGGCTGATTTTGCAGAGAAGAAATGAGGCACAACTTGCCTCTCCAATCGGTGCACTGTAGTAGGCGAAAACCAATCTGCATATAGAAGAAACTAATATAAGAAAGCCGAGTTAAAGGTCGTGGGAACTGTTTGGCAATAAATTGTCACACTCACAAATACCAAAGGTGTATTTTCTTAAATTGATAGACCAAAAAGTGCACCCAAGTTCAACACACGCACATTAGAAGAGTGTATGCAAGAGTGTTCTAACGTGCCACTCATCTTATCAGTTGGAACCAAAACACTCCATACCTAAGTCAGGTTTATCGACCATGAAAGCATAATTCCTAAAGACTTGAAAGTGACAAATGCAACATATCACAATGACAAAATCCCATCAGACTCAGTAGTCACTAGAGAAATGGCTGCAAGTTCTAATACATTTTGAATGGTCCCCCAACTTATTTCTCAAACCCTACATCTCCAATCGCACTGAACAATCCGTACCAAGACAAAAGTTGACATTTTGTACCTAAGCACCAAGAAGCATGGTTGCTATCATATTCAAATGGAAGTCATTCCTTTTTCACTTTAGATGCACAACCAACAAAAACATTATAATGCTAATAAAACAAAGATAGAAGGCATACTCTCATAGAAATTCAGTCAACGTTTTCATTAGAGGATACTAGTTGTCTAGGACCCTCAGTTATCTCTCCGCTATTGTAGTTCTACAATACAAGTACAGTCCAGCATGCCAACATTTATCACAAACCAAACGAACCTGCGTGACAGGGCACAATGTGCACTCTCTCCGCGCTGCCAAACTTCTTAACCACGCCTTTGCCTTTTATAATCCGAGGCGGTGAAATCACATATGATCCATTCTCTTCAGCCAACGAGGCAGAATCAGCAGGCACGGAGGACAATGCCTGCAACTGCCCGTAGGAAACATTCTCCAGAAACATCCAATTCTGGCCCGGGCCTCTGCTTTCGCCCATATTCCCCGCCCTCTCCATAGCCACCACAGAGAGTACGGAGGAGTGGGGCCGGGACACGGCGCGCTTCACCGCAATTGGAAAACTGCTGATTCGCTCGCCGCCCTCCGACACTGCCTCACTCTCCCGAACCTTGAGCGCCATGGAGGAATTGCTAGGGTTTTGAGTGTCGTCATCAACAGGCTCCTCATCATCATCATCCTCGTCTTCCAAACCGTCGTCGTCTTGGCCGGGCTTCAGCTTCCTCGCTATGTGTGGGTCCCGCCTCCGCTTCCTCCAACGGTTTCTCGCCTCTGTAAAAGGAATTTTTAAAAAAAGGAGAAAAAATATGAATCGGCAGCAAAAATCAAAAGGTATAATTAGACGGATGATCGACCTGAGGAGGAAGCAGGCATTGCTGGCAGATGTTATTCAGGTAGGGCCGGAGAAATTGAATTGAGGAAGTTTTAAGGAATTGGAAAGTGTGAAGTTATGGAAGGAGTACAGCTGTAGAATGGTGGCGACGGGCTGGGGTGGAAATATTATAGGTGGAATTGCAATCAAGGGCTTTCCAAGTTTAGAAACTGATGAAGAGGGGGTTGCATAATTTTTCTTTTGGATCAGGTCTCCTTACCTGTTTTAATCCATGGACTGTATCTTTTAACATGCTCCAAATTTCAACTTTTGAAATTTGCCAAAAGAATCTCATTTGACTCAATATAAAAACTCCAAAACACCTTCAAATAGTTACAGCTTTTGAAACTCTCATTGTTGTTTACCCTTTTTCGTCACAGCCGTGGGTTTGAATCTCATTGTTACCTTTGAAATCGTAAGTTTTTGTGTGTGAATCTAATGTTTGAGGGTTTAGTTTTGATTTTTTTTTTTAGACTTTATTTCAGTATTTTCGTCTTTTATGGGTCGGGTTACTTCTTTTTTTTGCAAAAAAATGTTTAGGGTTTTGTAGATCTGGATGCATGTGGGTTGGCTGTTGTACAAATCGTCTTGTTGTTGACTCTCTTCCAATAGTATTGATTGTTGTGCAAGACTTTATTTTATAAACAAAAACTGTCAGTAATAAAGGGTTGTTTGAATTGTTGTATCCAAATCCTTGTTGAAATCGTCGGTAGAAAAATCCATGTTGAAATGGGCACTAGATTCTTGTTGTGAGTCACTTGAAATGTTTATTCAACTCTGTTTTTTAGTCACAATTTTTTGCATGTGAGAATAAGATATTGTTTTACCTTTTACTCATTGTCTGCAAATGTCAAATATTTTTAGTCACGATTTTTTGCATGTGAGAATAAGATGTTGTTGCACCATTTACTCATTTGCTGCAAATGTCAAATCTTTTACTCCAATGAAGTTCTTATTATGCAATGTCACTGGAGTGCTCCAGGTTAGCCTTCTTTTGCAATGTTACTAGATTTTTTACATGTTTTTTTGCACCTTATATTATTGCAAAGAGTTTAAGATGCTTATCTGAAAATGAGTTTGCATGTGTTTTTCAGGTTCTTATTTTATTGCATGTGTTTTTCCTACCCTGCTTTAGTATGTCCATGTAAATCTGCAAAAAAAAAAATTAACATAACTCTAGTATTTTTTTAAATGTAGAAACTTTTTAAAAACCCTTACATATCTAAATGTTTAGCATCAAAGAGAATTACATTTGTTTTACTCAATGTTTGTTTATGGTCACTGATTGTTGGTATGTTGACATGTTTGTGTGATTGGTTGCTATTTGATTGTGTATCATATTGTCACAGCACATGAACAAGGGAAAAAGGTGACCGGACTAAGGTCGGGTAGTCATCCCCTACCCACGGTCCACCCTTGCAAGTCCCTGTGAAATCCTAATTTCATGAACTTGTTTCATGTTTCGGAGCATCTACCTTCTTGGTGCTAAAACATGATAAAGTTGAGAGTGACTCACAGCTTTGTAACGACTCCTTCACCTAATCAGATATACCTGTGGCAACCCATTTCTCTCCCATTAACTTTGATTCTTGGTCCTCGTTATCTGAAACTGAGGGTTCTGAAACTAAGAGAGGTGGATACGAATTTTTTGAAGTCTCACCTGAACGTGGTGAGAACTTTGATTATCACAACATCAAATTTGGTGAACCCGTATTTTATAAATATGGTGCTTACTATTTCCCTGGGAACTGGCCCAAAAGGGAGAGAACTTAAAGATCCTACACTAAGGGCATTTGTGCAACCTCAGCGATTCGTAAGGAAATGTACGAAATGTATGAGAAGGCCATTCTAGATGGTTGTGTTCCAGTTGCGCCGAAAAGTCCGAAAAAACCACCTTCACCTTCAGGTTGTATCTATCCACTACTTTTAATTATTTTTTAAAATTTGTGGTCTGTGTAAATATTTGCCTAACTCTTTCATTTCTGTTTTTGCAAGCACGAATCTATCTGAATGTTTAAGTAATGGACTTTTGGTTCACGGCTGCTCTCGGGGCAGGGGTAACTTTGAAAGTGTGCTTATTTTTAAAATGAAACTACTTATGAAACCTATGTTTGTATGAATTCTACTTTTGTTTTTTGTGAGAAACTCTTAATTGGTTGTGTTTATTCGTGTGTTTCAATTCATGTTGGCTGGGTTTATTTGTTTGTTTTTATGAGCCACTTTGTGTTGGCCGTGTTTATTGCTCAATTTGTAAGTCACTTTCGTGTTGGCTGAATTTGTTACTCTGTGTGTTTATGATGTTGTATTTTTAGCCACTTCATATTGGTTGCGTTTATAACTCTATTTGCGAGACACTTTGTGTTGGTTGAATTTGTTACTCTGTGTTTTATACTATTATATTATGAGTCACTTCGTGTTGGTTGTGTCTATAGCTCTATTTGCGAGCCACTCACTGTTGGCTGAATTTGTTACTTTTTGTTTTATACTGTTATTTTATGAGCCACTCTGTATTGGCTGTGTTTATAACTCTTTTTGCGAGCCACTTCGTGTTGGCTAAATTTGTTACTCTGTGTTTTATGTTGTTATTTTATGAGCCACTTCGTATTGGCGTGTTTATAACTCTGTGTGCGAGCCACTTCGTGCTAGCTGAATTTTGTTGCTCTGTGTTTTATACTATTAGAAATGCATGTTTTAATCTTATTTGTGTGGTCTGTAGTATGAACTGAATGCGGGAAGACTATTTTTTAGCTGTATAATCGGATTTGCATGATGTAATATGATGTGAGAGTGATTGAGGTAGAGTGTTGGATTAGTGAATGTGTGAATGAGTACGTGAACAACTAACGCAGCCATGCGCTAAGGTCAATAGACTTAACTAGATCTTGGCATGGGCGTTAGTTTTGTGTCACTTTCGGGTCATACTTTATGTAGTTGGTTAGAAATCGATGATGAAGTTGTGGCGGATGAGTAAAGTAAATGCAGTCATGCTTTTCGGTTTGAAAAACACGAATTGTTGTTGATGGGGCATTAACATGATTTCAAAGTAGCCTGAGATTATTAGAGTTAATGTGATCGAGACTTAGCAACTTAAAGCCAATGATGATGATGTTTGATCCTTATATCCGATTTACGCAACCAAGTTTAGTTGAATCTAAACTTTTGGACTGTGTTTTTCATATGGATTGTTTATATTTATGGGATTGTATTAATTCATGCCTAGCCAGCCTTGTCATTATGACTATTATCTTTTTTTTCCTATCACTTGGGGTTTTTTGGCAAAATTAAAATAGAAAAGGCATGAACAAATCTTTAAAAACTGAAACTGCATTCATACATTACATTTAGAATTATGATTTTACATCCAAAATGAACAGGGGTAATACCATCCTTATTTTACAAGGTTGCACAATAAAAATGTTTTCAAAACCAAAATGCATGTTTAGACTAGTAGCCAACCCTACAAAATATTTGATAAACACCTATTTTCAGCCAATCTCCACACTTAGCAGCATATCCTGAATTTTCCTTGTTCTTCCAACAACAACCATTTCTTCTAAACGGCCCTTCACAATTTCATATTCCACAATCAAGTCATGTGGTAAAATTCCCAACCTCATCAATCTTTCCTTCCCCATATGTGGCTATTTAAAGTTATTTCCACCTCTATTCTTAAGGATTTCAATCATGACATTTTGTAAAGAAATGAAACTACGATCAAATTTTTTAGGGTCATATCTATCAAATGCATGGTAAACAGCTTGTAAAAGTCCCTCTAAAATTGTGCTAGGGGTTTCATATTGTAAACATTTAATGGACGCGAAAAATCTCAGGTCTAGGATGTTTAAATCTGGTGACTTTGTTGGTTGGCACATTAGGGTAATTCTAAAATCATCTAAGTTGGCTGCTGCTTTGAACTCGAGATCATTCTCTAATAAATACCAGGGGCATTGTCTTGTCGTATGTATATGTGTTTGTTAGCCCAAACTGGCCACCTAGCTTTAATGGTAGGGATAACATCTTGAATGAGTTTCTTTCTAATGCATTCCCTATTTATTTTCTTAATTCGTGTTAACACAAGTGTTCCTCTAGGCCTATTGATACTATTTTTCTTGGCTGGAATACGTTTAGTGTAGGGGAAGACACCAATTTTACCATCAAAGACATAATTTCCATCAATATCAAAAATAGTCCTACACATAGCACATAGAAACATTAACTTGGGTATATAATGCTTGTTATGTTGGGTCCTATATGGTTCTACTTCATCGAGGGCTAGTAAGTACCTAGTAGTAGATTCGGTAAGGTAGAACCATTTCTCATCAATATGAATGATTTTATGCATATCCTTGAACTGCATGTTGCACTCAATCTTTGATAAGCACCACCCCATCCTTGTTAGTTTTAAATTTGCTGATAAGAAAGGATGAACTGCATCCGTGTGGCTCTTTGATCTCTTTGTTTGTTATAGCCCTATGAACTGTGCTTTTGCCAATATGAAAGCCAGCAGCAACACTTCTGCATGTTCGCTTTTTGGGCAGTGGTATGGCCATCAATGCCTCAGTGTCGATGGGTTTTGTAGTTGGACATGGCCGGCCATGTCTCTTTGACCTTGCTGTCACACCTTCCCTAGCAGCAATCTGTTGCCTTACTCTTGCCCATATAAAACTGATTGTGTGGGTGGTAACCCCCCATTGAGCTGTTACCTCAAGGCTCCTACTATGTTGGATAACACCTCCTTGGTGGTGTTGAAGTAGAAATTGAGCCATTTTTTGCCTCTCCTCATCGGTTATATTGCGACCTATCATCACAACCCCTACTGCATTAAATGATCAATGAAGATGAAGTATTTGAGAGACCCAAGGTCGGAAAGAGCCAGTTCTTCAGAGAACTGGCCATAAGAGAATTTTTAGAGGGCCTTTAATGCTTTCAGAGTTGAAGAATAAATGTTGTCTTTGTTTTATTGAGGTAGGGACACGAATTTCAATGTGTAAAAGTTTCAGCTTTTTTGACCCTTTTCTGAATTTTTTGCTCCAAAATCTCATTTTGGAGCCAAATTAGAGATTTTGGAGGGAACTATTAGTCTGTAAAACACTTGTGAATGTTAAATTTTTAACTCAAATTCGGCAGTGTTCATAAGGGACAAAACATAACTTTTCAGTCACTTCAACAGAGACATTTGGCAGATTTGGCTAGCTTTTTAGTCCCATTTTCACTGTAGATAAATACCCTTCTGTTTCTCTCTGAAAATTGAGCTGGGACAGATGGAGTATATACTACATTTGTTAAATTAAACATTACACTTTTATATATAAATAAACTAATTCTTATATTAAGTATTGTACTTTTTGTATAATAATTTTTATATTATAACGTTCAAACACATCTTATTATTGTACATGTTTTAACTTATAAAATACAATACTTAAATTAAATATACAATTTTTAAGTTAACAAAATAAATTGTCTTGTCCATAAGTTTATGGACAGCTTACCTTTTATGAGACTTTAAAAAAAACCTTAATAACATTTCAAATGTACTACTCTCAAAAAAATGGGTTAGGATTAAAAAATCCTCGCACTGAATAAAAACTTTGTAAACAAAATCGGGAGGAAATAGCAATAGGGTAAATCCTTGTGGGCAAAAACAATTTGGTTTATGCAAGATCATCACAAAAAATTCAAAACTTGGAAAAGAATCATTGCAGTCCAACAAACGGCAATAAAAAAAAACTCCTGAATCCGAATTGGAAAAGGATTGGTCTCTTTATGGATAGCAAGTTGGACTGAATAAGGCGTTTAAGCAACTTCTGCAAACTTGAAACCAATATTCCATTTCCAGCGTTAACTGTAGTTGAATTCATAACTAATCAATCAGAGTACACCATACTATCTCTAAAGGTTGGTCTCTCAAAAACAATCATCTCAATTCTGGAACTAAAACGCTCAACCTTTACGGAGTATGATCTGAAAACCTATAGCTGATGGCCACTTCGGTCTTAAATCAACCTATATTGTTTCTGCATGTATGATTATGAATTTATTCATCGTAGCTTTAACAACTGCGGTACTATTCAGGAACCTATTGAACATGGTAGACAATGTTTTCAATCAGAGAACACATAAATTTGATCTACTATGGGACATGTACTTCTACTGTTGGAACTTAAAGGGCATGCATGCTCATTTCAAAGACTTAATTAGATGTATACCATGTACGGTGATCTAGTTTATCTGGTGTGCAAGAAATCGACACTACTTTGATTGTATGAATCGCGATACTCATGCTATTTTTAGAAGGATGCTGTATCAGTTTAATGACATATTGTTGTCCTAAAAAATGAAATTCCTCTGGAATCTCAAATGCCCAATCCCCGGACTTCTCGTTTGCATGTCCCAGCCAAGAAAAACAAATACCAGGATAGCTTTCCGAACATTTCCTTCTTTTTTCAAACTTAATACTGATGGTTCATTTATTCAGAGTGATTATTTAGGGGAAGGTTGCATTATTCGAGACCAACGAGGCAAAGCTGTCATAGCTGCTACAAAGAATCCATCTAGCACCTCAAGCCTTCAAGCTGAAATACAAGCCCTTCCTTATGGATTGGAATTGGTCCATCAATGATGAATCAGAGCAATTGATATATGGAGCGATTCTGAATTACTGGTGAAAATTGTACAGAGAAATGCAGATACCCTTATAGATACAACTCAGAAATAAGGTAAATATGAAGCATATTAAAGCAAATCAACTTCTCCATCTCTTAAGTCATTCGGGAAGCAAACTCAGTAGCAGATTCTTTGGCAAAAATGGCTAGCTCGACACAGGTTAATCAATGTTTTTCATTTGCAGGTCTGCCACCAGAGATCATAGGCAAGGTGATATTGGATTCAAGGTCCTTCCCACATGTTAGATCTTCCCAGTTTAGATGCAATGTACGGATGCTTTGTATTATTTCCACGTTTTATTCCACAATATGCAATAGTTTAAGTATACTAAGATTGACATTTATAAGGTTTTCAAAGAACTTTTAGGAATTGGATAGGTTATGTTTATAAATCATTCTCAGAAAACCAAGTTTTCTAGAGGTAAGATTTATGTCCCCTCTTTATATATTTTTATTTTGTTTTATTAATACAAGGGTAGGGTTTTGCCAACCCCCCCCCCCTCCACACACGCACCCACACACCCACACACCCGCCCATAACAGGTGGTATTCCTTTTTGTTGTGCGGAATACCGAGAAAAAACAAGCGAAGAAAATAAAAGCAAAAGACAAAACACCAGAATTTACGTGGTTCACCAATTTGGCTACATCCACG
>JAULKM010000002.1:11746952-11758229 GCA_032355605.1 Rubia tinctorum
CATTGTGGTATTCGTTCTCGATCTGCATTGCCGAAATCTTAGATTAACGTGAAAGATGGTGCACTGAAACTCAGGAACCTGGTAGAAAGCATTTGAACCTGGGAAAGAATGATGGGCCCTCCTTGTGGAGCATACAGATTCTCTGATTTGAACATGTTGACAATCTTTGTTGTGAAATTTTGCATGTACAACTGCCAACAACCAAAACAACACAAACTGGGATGAGAAGTGATGGCATGTTTTTGAGTAGTGGAATCTGAAGAAGTTACTTTGAAGGGTTCATTATCGCATCGATAAATAATGTCCGGAACATCATGCAGCCAAAATGGTAGACCTCTGCAACAGAAAATCAGCCGCTGTGAATTTCGTTATGACTGTGTGGCAACATACGTAATCAAAATGTCAATTTCTCATCGTTCTATCATTACGTGTAATTATTGACAAAAGGAAAAAATGATCCTAGTGAGATATTAAATGTGTACCCATAGTTCCATTCACTCTCGATGAAGGGTCCAATGCGGATGACTGCATAAAGGCCCTGGGCTTGAATTTCCTTAACAAATCTTATAATGTCACGTCTTCCACTGAAGTCATACTGCCCTGGCTGGGGTTCATGGAGATTCCAGAATACGTAGGTTTCAATTGCATCTACTCCTCCTTCCTTTGCTTTTGCTATTAGGGATGCCCACATCTGTCATTACATATTTACCCTTCAAATGACAATGAGTTTGTATCTCAAAAACACAATTTCTATCCGTTCCTCTATATACGTCAATATGAGTTTAAATGCTTAGATTTAATTGAATGAAATGAGTGGGTGAAATTAAAATAATCTTACAAAAATAGAAACTACGCTAATACAAAAGAAACAAAAAAACGTGTCATATTTATAATCGCTCAGTTCCTCTATAGAGTGGGTCTCCTGACAAACAGTCTGTCCATAAGTTTATGAACAGTTCATGTAATTTTTATCTTATACACTGCATTTGATAAATTACATACTCCTTCTATCCCAGTTCAAATTACACCCCAATCATTGTACACCGTTCGAGAAACATGTTTGACCTTTAATATGTTTAGCTATGTACAATAACGGTAAATAAAAGTTGATATTTAGAAACTACTTGTTAAGATGAATTAAACAATATCACATACGATAATATTATTTCTCATATGTCTATTCAAATATGCGATCACATTTTGATAGAGAATAGTGCTATAAAGTTGGTGGGTAATTTGGGGTGGGACAGAGGGAGTACTAGAATTTGAAATCTAAAAATATTTTTTACATTATATATTTTTATATTTTCACATTCAACTATAAATTATTACTTATTTTAACTTTTAAAGTGCAATTTTTAATTTTATAAAAAAATTACAACAATTTAAGTAAAAAAAAGGTGTACAAGTTGCCTTTACTAAGACTTTCTCTCCTCGAGATATTGGAATATTGGAAATCTCAACGAAGTAGAATAATGGTAGATCAGAAGAAGTGAATGCACTAATTTTTCACCCCTCCTAGAAAAAACCGTGAACAAACTACATCATTTTACTATGTTCTAAGATACGATACATTTTAGTTTTAAAAATTGAAGAGATTAATGACAATGGAACAGAATTGTCTCTCGGCGAAGTTACAATTAATAAAACAAATCAATTGTGTCTGAAGTTTTAGAATGGTCTCCCATGTGGACTGTTCATTACTGGAGTTATTACCACTATTATTCAATTCTTGATAATTAAAGACACAATTACTTCCCAAAGTTAGCTGTTTATACTTTACCTACACAGCTACACGTGATGAGTTGATCTTCACGTACATATTGACTTGTGATTTTATATTCATTATGGACAAAACGTCGGTCTCCTTATTCGTCTTTCTTCATATATATATATATATATATATATATATAAATTGATGTGTTTTTTCCCAAAACTTTGTGTGGCAGCTACGCAACCGCTAATTTTATTACAAAAGGACACACATTTGTGTTGGTACTTCCAAACTCCTCTATGTTAGTCTAAAATCAAAATGACTTAAGAGTCATTTGGTTCATGTGTAAATTAAATTCCTGTACTAATTTCTATTTCAAAAAAATACAAAACGTGTTTGGTTACAAAGCTAGGAATTTGTATTTCTTAGCATTCATTTTCCGAGATATTATTTGGTTGATTTCATTTACTTTCTGTGAAATCCATCAATTATAACTATTTTTAAAATAAATAAATAAATAAATAAATTCATACGCTAACAACATTCACTCATCACAATCTTCAAACATTCAAAATGGCAAAATACCCATCACAATCTTCAAACATTCAAATAAAAAAATAAATTGAGTTCAATCTTAACTCACTCGAAATCTAAATAAACAACTTATTACGCTAAAAAGAAATCAAACCAAATCAAGATAATTGAAATCAAATTGTATAACTCAAATCTAATAACATTCGAATCTATTTAAATTAAACAATTAAAAATAAAAACTCATATAAATCCATCATCCAAAACAAATTATATATACTCGAATATGAACTTGATGAACATAATTATTTGGTAAAACACATTCAAACCCTAAACATTAAAATATGGTAAACCTATATCACATATAATTTAGAAATAGTAAATATATCAAATATATTTTCATCAAATTAAATTTATTTACATATAAATATGAGTTATAATTTCATCAAATTAAATTTATTTACATATAAATATGAGTTCTAATTTCATAAAATTAAATTCATTTACATATAATTTCATCAAATTAAATTTATTTACATATATCAAATATAATTTCATTAAATTAATTAAAAATACAATAATAAACCCCAAATTTTCGGTGATGATATATTGCGTGGATATATTGTCATTTTCACGTTTTTACTATTTTCCGTCAAACAAACACTCTACCCATCCTAAAATCCCAAGAACTTGTAATTATCGCATTTCTTACTGCATACCAAACTACTCCTAAATATATTTATTGCTACCTTTAAATAATGATCGGTTTTCATCCTTTATTTTGATCGGTATCTGCTGAACTTATTTGGTGTTGAATTGAGTTTATTGGTACTGAATTGAGTTTATTGGTAATTTATTTTTTCAAAAAATGAAAAGAATAACTCCCAAAACTATGTTGTACTCGTATCATATTTTACTTTTGCATTTATTATTCAACCAGTAACTACCAAACACAAATAAATATTTTTTTATTAATTTTATATTTCAGTTTATGAATATCTCTTAATTTATTAGTGTTAAATTTAATTTATTAATGATGAAATTACTGACATTACCCAGGTAATTCAACTACAGTATTTGTTGCTAAGCAAGTCCAACAGTTACTCTATATTGTAGAATTTTCGTAAAAATAGAGATTTTACTAATTTTTTATTTCCAACAGCTACTCCAAATGACTCTCCAAAATAGAGACTTGGGGTAGTGAAAGAAACTCATCTTCAACTCTGTAGAGAGAGAAACCAAATTTGGAGGATTGAAAATTAAATGCCAATCACATTAATTATGACATAATTTCTTTTTTTAATCTCAAAACTTCTCTCTGTCCCCTCTCATCTTCAACACTAGAAAATCAAAAGTCACAACCAGACTCCTCTTCATCTTCTAAATTGTTTTTCAATTTTTTGATTGCTTGTTCTACTCGCCAAGAAGTGGGAGAGTGAAGGCCGAAGGCTGCAACTTAGTTTCAGAAAAGATTTGCAATTATAGATTTGCAAAGCCTGTGACTTTCAGAATGACAGAGGCACCGACGGTGAAATAAAGAGTGGCCAGAGATGGAGGGAGGGACTGGGCGATGTGATGAAGTGGTGCGATGGAAGAGGGAGCGGCGGTGCGGTGGGAGGGAGGAGAGTTTCTGTCCCAAAAAAAGATAAAGTGGTCGGTATTGTTTGGGAAAAAAATAGAAAATAATTTTTTAAAATTAATATTGGTGTTAATAAATGCAAGATATGCAAAATGGAGTAACTCTTGGAGATGACCAAAAATGTTATGGAGATAATGAAATTTAAATATCCATTTTGGAGAAAATTTTGGAATATCTGTTGGACTTGCTCTTAATGATGGCCCGGTCTAAATATTTTGATTCGGATCTTTTTTACTATCACACGGCTCACATTTTACATCATGAGAACTAAAAGGTTTGGATGAATCTGAACCAACATATTCTGATTTTAATTTTGATAGATCGGATCTAGATTTATTTTGTATTAAGACTCAAACTCAGTTCAAAGTTGACTTACAGTTTAATGCACTATGCATTATAAAGTACCACCTCTCCCACCTCCCAAAATATCCTTCCTATTTCTTTTATTCCTACCCACAAAGAGTTTTATGTTTATGAAAATTTTATATGTAAATATGCATCTAACAAAATTATACTGATAGTATATTTCCTCTGGTCCTCTACAGTTATATCCCTTTCAATTCGCACAATTTTTTAAAAAGTAGAATGAATTGTGAATGCTGTATTGCGAGGGTAAAAAATAAATTGAGTGGATAAAAACAATCTAAAATTTACCAAAAGGTTACCAAAAGGGGAGGAGTCAAAATAATACCAAAATAAAAAGTGAACCATTATTAAAAGACGGCAAGGAATATCTAGAGATAAAAATTTGACAGATGAAAATGATATTGTAAAGATAAAGGCAAAATTTTGGGAAAAATCGTTTTTCCATAAACTTATGAAAATACGAGGTTTACTTAGAATAATAAAAGGTAAAAGGTTTTAGTTGCAATATTAAAAATTTATTATGCTGCATGTACTAGTTATAAAATTTATAACCCGATTCATACAATCCAAAATTTTTATCTTTATTTCTTCTAATTCACGCTTTAAACCTTGGTATTTCCATGACTTATAGAAAGACCGTCTTTCAAAATACGGACTCAAAGATAAATTATCATGAAACACGACACAACATATTAACTTTTAAACACACACATATATACCAGTACTCCATAGTCAAAAACTCTAGTGTTTTACTCCCAAGTATAAATTAACCTTTCAATTATTCAAAAACAAAAATGTTAAGTCTGAAATTATTGCAATTCCAGATTTAATTTATTTTTTAAAAAAAACCCCAGACGGTAGGTTTTGACTCCGCCCTGATCAGGGTAATATGGTAATTTGAGAGTTAATTGTTGCCTCAAACAAAAATCTCGTGGTCTCTTTGTCATGCTTTCAGACTCGATCCAAGTGAAAGCACTGCTCACCATATAATTCACCCAAACAAAACAAAAGCACAAGGGCATGGTACACCAGCACGGGCCTAAAACGATGGCCACAACAAGAGAAGCAGCCAGCGCACAATGTAACCACTATTACTACTCTCACTCTTCCACATAATGCATCTAATTCAACAAAAATAGGAAGTAGGAACCGTTGGCCGCCGGGGGCAGAAGGAGGATACATTGAAGGAGAAATGCAAAAATAAAAAAGCACGAACCTTTAACTGGGACGAGGAGTATATATTGAAAGAGAAATGCAGACTTACATCCGGGGTGCTTCTCGGGTAGTGAATTGAGCCGGAAAACAAGAGCTTCCTTTCGCCATCGATCAGTAACGACCTTCCATCGTAACTCACCTCCGCTCCTCGCGCTCGCGCCACCACAATCAGCACCAATAGCCCTAATAAAGCCCAATTCGCACGCGCCATTTTCTCAGCAACGATGCGCAATGCAATGAAAACTCACCATGAGTATAATATGCAGCTAGCTAGAGAGAGAGAGAGGAGACATCCGTAAAATAAACAAAAGGGTGGGAGAGAATATAATTAAGCTAGCGGTTACTCATTCATTCATTCATATCAATGCAGAACTTAGAAGCTAGTCAAGTGCTATTGATTTGGAAATTAAGGCAAGCTACTGAGAAGGGGGAAAAATGGGAATGTGGGCATTCATTTGTCCTTTTCCTTTCCGTTTCTTTAGATAAGCTTGTGAAACGGTTTCTTGCCTTCTTCCAAGTGACGTGCTAATTATGTAGACATTAGTTAATTATTTTATATTGGGTTGGAAAGACGTACAAAATTAAAGTCACACGGTTTTTGGGGTTACTTAGAAAGGAAGCTGGGGGGATTGGGAAGAAAGACACGGCAGCAACCAGGTTTGCATGGACGCCGCCGGACGATTTTCGTGATTCACCTGTCATGCCCTTCCAATGACACTCAAACTCTCATCATTGCCTTGCCCCTTTTTTTACTCCCTCCACTCACACCAATTTTTACCTATTTACTTTTTTTTTTCAATTTAAGTTTTGTAAACTTCCACCCTAAATATAAATTAATATATTTATAATAAAAAATATCATATCATCACGTGAGATATTTTTAAATTCATTTTAACATCTATTTTCTAAATATAATTTTTTATGCAGAATTGTTATATGTAATTAGAGATATTGACGATCAAACATGATAATTGAAAACCCTAAAAAAATAAATAGATCAAAACTCGTACTCCCTCCGTCCCAATTCAAATTGCAGAGAATCTTTTTCAGGCTCATCAAGAAACTTGTCTAACCGTTAAAAACGGTAAACAAAAAGTTACTTTTGAGAAATTACTTGTTATGACAAATCCAAAAATATCACTTACAACAATATTATTGCTTATAAATCTACTCAAATATGCGGTCAAAGTTTGATAAACAATACCGTTCACCTGTAAAACGTCCTAACAATACCAAAATTTGAAAATAAAAATATGCTCTATAAATATAGAATTCAAATGCACAAATTACAGATTTTCAGTTGAATGAATGAATACACAAGAAACATGAATTTTGCATATAAAAAAATTCACCTCTCTCTGTGTGGGTGGGTGTTGGTTGGGGGGAACCCCCATGTCAGATTTTCAGCGAGCTCTATCTAGCTCCTAAAGGAGCTAGTGACTCTCTAAATTGTTGCATCCTCATATTTTGTTTCATTTTGAGTCAATGGAGGTCAAGAATTTGATTAATGAATAAAGACAACATTTCTGGGAATTCTTGTTGGAGTATTATCGCAATGGGAAGATCTAGCACTAATGAAGGATCGAGACAGCAATCTTGTTTAACTGTTTAATTCAAACAATGAGTAAAATCTGATGGGGAGCAAGGCAAGAGCTAACAAATGTGGAACCATTGAACTTGCGTCATTGGGTGGTAGGTCATCCTCCGCATAACAAGAAGCCTAGACTTGGAAGGACTAAAATTTTTGCCAACAAATTCAAGGAGAACCATAAGAGGTACAATGCAGCTTTACAAATAGGGAAGGGTAGTGTTCAAAGAGCCGTGGCATCCAAGGTGACCAAGAGTCACACAAATAGCATAAAACCATCACTGACAACAACAAAAAAAGATTTCAAGGCTTTTTTTACTTATCAAAATTAGATGCACAGCTAAAATTCAAGCCAGTTGACAATATTGTTCATATCGATGAAAAGTGGTTCTATCTCAGCCAATCAACAATTAGGTATTTATTAGCACCCGATGAACTAGAGCAATACTGCACACGCAAACACAAAATCACACATTCCCAAGTTATTGTTTATATCCACTGTAAGAAAACCAATCTTTAGGGAAGATGGTGAAGTTATGTTTGATGGTAAACTAGGCATATTTTATTTTTTGCAACCAAAGGTAGCCTTGAATAATTGCAAGAGCATGACAAAATGTACTATGGAGATTGTTCCAGTCTCCAAAATAACACGAGATGTCACAAGGAAAAAGATAATTGAAGAGGTAATTCCACCTATAAAGGCAAGGTGGACAACACATATAAGCAAGAAAATATTCATTCAACAAGATAGTGAAATGACACACATAAAGAGTAATGACCCACTCTTCCGGGCCATGGCGGGTTCTGATGGGTTTAACGTAAACTAGTAAGTCAACCTTCTAATTATCCCGATCTTAACATTCCTGACCTCAGGTTTGTTAAAAGTATACATGCCTATCAACAAGAAAATGCATCATTTAATGTTTTGGAACTACGCTATGTTATAAACAACGAATATGAAAGGGAAGATGCAAGAACATTGAACAAAACTTTTGTCACATATCAAGTAGCCATGATCAAGATACTTTAACTAAAAGGTGGAAACAACCACAAAATGCCTCACATGAACAAGAATAAGCTTAAAAGGGAAGGGACACTACCCAGGCTTCTACAAGTAAGCAATAGGGCAACATAGAGCATCTAATCACAAATTCACATTATAAGAAATAAATTACATTCAACCTTTGTTAAATGCTCTAAGGCGTGCATTCGAATTGCACATTTTGGGGATTGGGCAAAGGCAAAATTTGTAAGCCCATGAACATTTCACTTTTGGTGTGAATCCTGATTTAATGGTTATTTTGTAATTAACATGAACCAATATTAGACTCATATTTTATCTTATTAGCATGTATTTCACCACTTTAATAAGCTCAACAATTTCAACCAGCATTTTAAGCAAAACAGTAATTCACATAAGTAGGGACAAAAGGAATCAATGGGAAGATGCACAAAAATATTCCCCATTTGAACACGTATATACACAATCTAGCCTATTGATGGGAACACAAGCATCGTTAAAAACCAGCATGTCTATCAAAGATAGAGATTTATAAGTTATTGGTCTATTACTACCGAATACTCAGTGGTAAGTCAGGTCATCCTCGGGAAAAAGGGTTTATAGGATAGTTTCACGTAGCGACATACACACAAGTGTCACCAAGGTTTATAGGATGTTGTTGAGTAATGAATTAAAAATTACAAGTATAGAACTAAAGAGAAAACTAGCATGTAAATGTAATGAAGAGTGTAAGTACGGTAATAGAGTGCATTTGGGGCATTTGCGTCACATGTTTAGTATTAGAATTTGATCCTTGATTCCAGTTCAAATAGGCAAGTATTGTCTAATCTATACTTAATCACACATTGTGAATAGCTTGAAATCATCGGAGACTAACTGCGTTCACCCTTAATATAGGTGTCCACTGCCCCTTCATTCATCTTTCAACTCATCTGGTTTAGTTACAAGGTGCGCACACACTGTCACATATCAAACCAATAATGCCTTCATGCCTAATCTATCATGTACATTACCTTCACGTTGACCTTTGACCAAACCGACAAATAGCCGAAACTGGTCCGGGTTCATTCTCGAGCCTAATGCCAAATTATGCAATAATCATAATTAGTCTTAAGCTATAATCTTAACCATGCATGATCATGGCATTAAAGTACAAATAATAATGACAATCAAGCAGTAGATAGGAGAAATCTTGGAATCTTACAAATCATAACTAAACATGTTAACAAAAGATCTCAAGTACAAATCTAAGCTAAACTATGAAAATTAATAATAAATCTACAAGAATTCATAGAAAAAAATGCAAGGAATAAGAAATCCTAATGAAAAACTAGGCTTGGAGGGCCAAGTAGGGCTCAAAATGAAAAAGAAGAAGAATGAGACTTTTTGTAGGTGGAAGAGAGAGAGAGAGAGAAAAAAGTGAAGAGTCAGCCCAAAAACCCTAGCAATCTCCTGGCACGACCCGTGCCTGGAAATACGGCCCATGCCAAGTTTGGCACGATCTGTGCCTGAAAATACGGTGTGTGCCCAAGGGGGTTGAAACATTCCGTGAAAAATGCACGTCTTTTTCTTAGGGTCTTGATGTTGGCCTTGCGATACGTTCTAACGAATAGGGTCCGTGTATATTTACACGGTCCGTATTTTTCAGTACGACTTCAGGTTCAACTTCTTTTCACATCTACGAGTGAATTGTTGATCCATTTCGGGAGTTCTTGTAGTCATTTTTACAGTACTCGCGAAAGAAAATCCAACTATGCTATCCATTGATACCAATTCATCTCTATTCATTTTCAGAACTTGGTTTCAAAACTCAAATTATTCTTCACTCGCTACTTTTGCATTCTCTTCACTTCTTCTTCAATTTATCTTTTACCACTTTGGAAGTGGCATTTCTTCTTTACCATTGTTGTGAATAACCTTCTTCAATATTCTACCATCCTCTACGAATGGCCTTCTCTGTTGATTGATATCCAAAGCTAACGAAATATCAATAGTGATCAAATCGTAGAGGCAGAAAACATTAGACACCAATGTTTACAAAATAAGGAAATTAGGGTGAATAACCACAAAATGTGATTATAGACCCCTAATTGGTAAAACATATAATATTCTAGCTAACCACCAACAAACCACACTAAAAATGGGTATCAAATATGTTTTCAAAATAGCAATTTATCATCTCATCACCCATAGAAAACAATATTTTGGAAGAATAGAAAACAATATTTTGGAAGATGCATGTTTCAACCACATGGTTTCCCGAATTACCGCAGACATAAACCAAATTTAAAAAAACAAGACTTGTTCACTAACAAGCAAACAAACCACATAATCAATCGAAGTAACAAACAATCAACACAACAAGCATCCATGGCACCAACAAGCCTAGAAACAAAGAAAAAATATGGCACTAATTGATTAAGAAACAACAAGAAAACATGGCAACAACAGGCCGATCAAACTTTTGCAGTAGATTAAAAAGGAAATGAGAATAGAGGATATCACCCTTTTGCATCCATTTTTTTTGTCTTCAGAACTTGGTAATTATTTAAGGGAATGTGTTTTTTTACAAAAAATACAAGCTTTAAAGAGATTTAATGGATAGAAACATAACTCAATCTGTTCCATCAAAATTGGTTCACCATAGGTCAAACCTGTGAAACAAATAGAGGCGCATTAGATTTGGTTAAAATTATATAAATTTGAACAAAATATCTTAAAAATTAGGGACACTGATAAATTTGAATATGGTTAAAATTTTCCCCTAAACATTCCACTCAGATCTGTTCAAACAAGAAAGAATACTGATTATTTAGGATAAAAAATGCAAAAATAACTTATGTCAACATACACTAACATAGGGAACATTTTTTTAACGAATTTTGAACATTGCATAGGGAACGCTTGCATATGGAACACTAACATAGACAACCACTAAAAATGTAACAGGCATAAAATTTGAACAAATTTCATTCACAGAAATGAAAAAGCACTTAACTACGAAGCTTAAAGCCGGCCAAAAAAGGGAATGTTGCCTTATGTCATTTCTTAAGTTGCTTTGATCTTCAAAGCTCTCTAAGGCGTAGAATTAGCAAATAGAGGATCACATTTGTCCCCTTACAGAATCATTGAAATCGCTCGCGAGGACATCAACTCCAGCCACTGTTGGAGGCTTCCTAGCGTTGGGGGGGGGGCGGGGGGGG
>JAULKM010000002.1:11759414-11773134 GCA_032355605.1 Rubia tinctorum
AGTGGTGGAATAGGGGAGCCCTAGCGACGGGAGGGGTGGCTGGTGATAGAGGGGAAGCCCTATCGACGACGCTGCTCGGAGAAAAGAGGCGATTCACGACGTTGGTGATGGTTGGTGGTGGCGGGGGGAAACCCTAGCAGCAAGAGGGGGCTGACTGGTGGTGGAGGGGGAAAGCCCTAGCTACAAGGAGGAGGAAGCGACGGAGGTATGGCGGAAAAGTGGCAGAATGCTGCAGCAAAGGGCATTTTTCTTTTAAATTTTTGTTTTGGACTAATAGGATATTTTTGTCATTTTCAGTCGGTCTATGGTTGGAAATGGCACGTCAATGCTGGAATAGAGTTTTTAGGGTTATATTTGCATTTATGTAAAGTAGTTAGCGTTGATTTTACACTAAACTTTTTTTCCCAGAGTTATATGTGCTCTTACTTGTCATATTTGTTTTTATCCCAAAAAATAATTTACATGTGTGAATTAAGCTCTGAAGTAGAGGGATCCTATGAAATCGTAATAAAAATAGTGTGACTTCTTATAGCCCGGGAGTTTTTTATATTGTGAATTTTGATACTCCTTCCATCCCAAAATTAATGCTACAATTATTTTTCTTACGATTTTTAATGATCATATTTGACTGTTAATATTTTTGGCTACATACAATAATTTCACATAAAAATTAATATTTAGAAAATAGATATTAAGATGAATCTAACAAGATCTCACATGATATTTTTATTATGTACTTATACATTAATTCTTATTTAGGACTAAAGTTTTTCAAATATGATTTTAAAAAATTGTGCCATTATTCTTGTTACGGAGAGAATATTAAATTAGATGTAGTTGGGAGCAAAATAACCTTATTGAAACTGAAGTATTAAAAAAAGTTACTGCTATCTTTTACTTCGCCGGCAAGCAAGTGAGCGTGGCGTATTACCCCCACAAGGAGAAGAAATTTTACATTGTAGTTAGTTTGACCGGTCAAACTGCTTCCCAGTCCAAGACATGCATGCCCTCTATTTAAGCAGCACTGCGCAGTCTCTTCCCTTCATCCTTCAACACAACATTTCTCCTGTCAACAAGCCCAACCTATTTCTTCTTGCTCAAATTTCCATGGAGTTTTCCTCAATCTCCGAGGATAAATGGTGGGCCCTTCTCACCCTCCCAGCTGTTATTGAATCCCAAAACTTATTCAACTTTTTTCTCTTTGCACTTCTCTCTTTCTTCGCCACCGCCCTTCTGGCGTGGGCTTTCTCATCCGGCGGGCCGGCATGGAAAGATGGCCGGAACCGGTTCGGCTCCGTTCCGATCCCCGGTCCGAGAGGCCTCCCGGTTTTCGGGAGCCTGTTCACCTTGAGCCGCGGCCTTGCACACCGCAGCCTTGCTTGCATGGCTAATAGCCGCGGCGCGACTCAGCTCATGGCTTTCAGCTTGGGCTCAACTCCTCATGTTGTGGCTTCCGAGCCGAAAACGGCTCGGGAGATACTCACATCTCCCCACTTTGCTAACCGGCCCATCAAGAAGTCGGCTAAGCAGCTGATGTTTAGCCGAGCCATAGGGTTCGCTCCCAACGGAGCTTACTGGAGGCTGCTGAGGAACATCTCGTCATCCCACCTGTTTGCGCCCAAGCGCATATTAGTCCACGAGAGTGTGCGCCAGCTAGAGTGCGCCGCCATGGTGGAAGCCATTGCTAGGGAGCAATCTGAAAAGGGTTTTGTCGGCATCAGAAAGCACCTTCAAGCAGCTTCGTTGAACAACATAATGGAGATTGTTTTCGGGAAAAGGTACGAAACAGCGCCGCTCAGTGAAGAGGCTAAGGAGCTGAATGAAATGGTGAGGGAAGGGTTTGAGCTGCTGGGAGCTTTCAATTGGTCCGACCATTTGCCCTGGCTGAAATATTTCTACGACCCATTTCACATGGAACAACGTTGTTCTTCTTTGGTTCTTCGGGTGAAAAAACTTGTTAGGAAGATCATTCAAGAGCATAAAGATAGAAAAAGATCCTCGAAAATGTCTGATGATTCGGATTTCGTCGATGTTTTGCTGTCATTGGAAGGAGAGGAGAAACTCAGTGAAGATGATATGGTGGCTGTGCTATGGGTTAGTATGAACATTCCCTTATTTAATTATTTTCAAATTGCTTACATGCTACTCCAATATAATTTGAAAAATAATGCTCATTTTTATTAGAGTGATGTGTACAATTTGTACCAAGCAAATTAATTAATTGGCCCAGGTGAGAAGTTGTAGGATGGCGATTTTATTGAAGATATAACGGAATTTGAACAGTACATGCATGGATATTTCCAACAGTTTGTGTTGAAAGCAACTTTTCTACTTTAAAACCCCCAACCAGATAAAAAAAAAAGATAGCGACTTTGTTTTTAATTAAAAAATATATCCCTCGAGGTGTTTGCTTCTTACTAGTTAATTACGTTGAAAACAACGTAATTTTCTCTTTTAACTCCTTCATAGCTGGAGCTTCAATGGTATATGAGCCCACTTTTTAGTAGCTTGACCAACACATTTCGGAACATAGTTTATTGTTTGAGATATAGCAGTCCTCTTTCTTCCAATTATAAAACAAAAACACTCTTTTTGACTTTATTTAAGATCTACATTTGCTATTGTTTCCTGGTGCTATGATAAAACAATGTCGTTATGTTCCAGGAGCGGATCCAGGAATTTTTATTTATCGGGACACATTTAATAATAAACAAATATAATGTTGAAATTTGAAAGAATTTTAAAATTTAAAGAAATACGATAAAGGTGAGATGATATTATATTAGGTTTAAAATTAAAATTATGGTAGGGCACTGATTACAATTTATATTTTAACTAATTAAAAAAATTAAAAATTAATTTTTTTAGAAAATGGCGGGGCAACTGCCCTGTCTTGCCCAGGGCTGCCTCTGCCACTGTTCTGGTCACAGTAAAACGACGTCGTTTTACCTCGTGAACAGGATGGGCATAAAATGTTTTATGTTGAGAAATTGAGTATGTTGGGATGATGGACCGAATAAATTGACATATTTTAAGTGAGTATGATCAAAAGTTAGTCATATATTTATAAAAAAAATTGTATTAACCTGCTTGCCACATGTCAATATTTAATTGGTCAATCACCCTAACATACTCAATCTCCCAATATAAAAGACTATCTGCAGATCAGGATGAATCTTGTATGAGTGATCGATCTGGTTCCATCATCGATCTATGTAACATGATCATGCACGAATGTGATGATTTAGAGAGAAAATTCACTCTTGTTCACCAATGTATTGATTTGACAGGAAATGATATTTCGTGGAACAGACACAACAGCACTTCTAACTGAATGGATAGTTGCCGAGTTAGTACTGAACCCTGATGTCCAAACCAAGCTCCACCATGAGTTGGAAGCCACAGTGGGACCCAGCGGAAGTGTCACTGATGCTGACGTGGCCAGAATGCCCTACCTCCAGGCAGTGGTGAAAGAGACGTTACGCTTGCATCCACCGGGGCCCCTCCTGTCGTGGGCCCGGCTGTCCACCGCCGACGTCCACCTCAGCAACGGCATGGTTATTCCAGCGTACACGGTGGCAATGGTTAACATGTGGGCAATCACTCATGACTCCGCCGTGTGGGATGAGCCCTGGCTGTTCAACCCGGACCGGTTCGTGCCGTTATCAGCCGAAACTGGTGGCCGTGGTGGTGGAGGAAGGTTGAACGTGGATGTGAGGGGGAATGACCTGCGGCTTGCTCCGTTCGGATCGGGGCGCAGAGTTTGCCCCGGGAAAGCCCTAGGAATGGTGACTGTGAGCTTGTGGGTGGCTAAATTGGTTCAGAACTTCACGTGGGCCCAAGACGGTTCGAAGCCGGTGGATTTAACGGAGGTGCTGAAGCTTTCCAGTGAGATGAAGAAGCCCCTCTCCTCCGTGGTTGCTCCCAGAGTTGCTATGCCGGTGCGGGCGTACTAATTATTGTTTAATCTGCAAGTTGATTGATTACTTTAATGTCTTTTTTGTGTCGTTTTGCGTTAGTTAATGCATGTAACGTTGTATTGATTTTTCAAATTATCCTATGAATATATATATGTAATGAATAATGCAGGCTATGCGATTGTGCATGTCTTGCTTTGTAGTAAAGTGAAATTGTAACAAATATCTTATGAGTACGTGAAGAAAATTACTTATCATGTGGCTTTTAAGTTTATAAAGTGATTTTTAAGTCTCCCACTCGTTGATAAAAAATAAATACAACCACTAGTGCAAGACATGGCAATTAAAGGAGGTGAAAGGTATACACTACAACAAAAACTACATTTTCTAAGAAATCGCCTTCCTAGAGAGGTTCCGAAATCGGAACCCCTGTAATTCAGGTGTCTGAATTTAGGGAAGGCAGTTAGACCGACTTATAAGGTTGTTATCTAAAAACCACCTTCTAAAGGTTCTAATTAAGACGATTTTTGAAAGATCTGCCTTTAATCGGGTCTCATTGAAGGCTGGTCTATTTAACTGCCTACCATTGACCGAACTTCCGAATTCAGAAGTAGGACCCAAAGGTATATTACAAATTTGGAACATGTCATGCACTGAGTTATTGAAAGACTGACTTTATTTTTGGATGCGGAAGTTCATTCTTCCGGTTGTTACGAAATAGGGGTGGCAAATGGGCTGGCGAACGGGTCAAATATGGTTAGCCTAATATGGGCAATTCAAAAATATGGCTATGACCAATTTTGGCCCATTTTATAACGGGTCAAAAATGGGTTGGGTTGAAAACCGCTCAACGCGGGGTTAAAAAGCATTTAACTCACAGGTCAAAATGGGTAAATTAGCGGGTTTTGACCAATAAATGAACCCATGTGGGTTTATATGCCAACCCATATGGGTACAATCCGCTGGTTTTAACTCATATATTAACTCATTTGAGTTTATATACAAACTCATATGGGTACACAAGCGGGTTTCAACCTTTTATATTGACTCATATGAGTTTATATACCAACCCATATAGGAAAACCCACAGATTTCTACCTATATGGGTAAACACATGGTCAACCCGCAAAACCAACCAGCCCAACCCATGTTTTCACATATCCATTTGACTCATTATCCATTTAACTCATTATTTATTTTTAGCCATACCTACCCGGATTTACAAATAGACAACCCGTTTAACCCGCGGGTTATGGGCCTATTTTGCTACCCTTATTATGAAACCATAAGTTCATCAGTTCGGAAGTTAGGGTTAAGTGATATAGTTCCAATTTCGGAACCTTTTCCAGTAGCTGATTTTTCTCTCTTTTTGTTTGAAAACTTGTTTGTGTAAAAGGAATTTACCTTTGGCCTTTATTAAAAACTAATGAAGTATCACTTTGGCATTGGAAAAGGTATGAAAAATTCAATTACATTAATGTAAGAATGGTGAATTTGGTTTGAACTGTTTGGAGAGTTATTGATTTGTTTATGTAATTGGTTAATTATGATTTTTGAGTTGAGATGATGAATGTAAATGTGAATGTTTTGTGTTGTATCATCCCTACGGGGTTGTGAATGTTGTTATAATATACTACCTCCATCCCAAAATAAACTTCCCAATTTGAATTTCTGAAGTCAAACTAAACCAACTTCAATCATTTTTTATAAATAAATATGCAAAATTATTATTATGTGATATATTTTTAGATTAATCATTGCAATATTTTTAAACTATTATTTTTAAAGATTTTTTTTACATACGTAAGAAAATATAGCAATAGAAAAAAATTTATTCAGTTGAATCTTAAAAGTCAAATTAGAAATATTATTCTGGGACGGAGGGATAAATAATCGAGTATAGATTGAATTGAATTGATTGGTAGGGACTTGAGAATACACACGATGATTACATTCAGTTGATAGAATCCTTTATTGTGGTTGCTTTTGAACACACTTCCAAGAATGGTGTGGTGCGAGCATGTTGCCCCTATAAGAATTGTAGAAATGATGTAGTTTTGGGTAGGAAGAAATTACTTGAACATCTCATCATGATAGGATTTCAAACTAGCAAAACTTCTTGGATGTGGAACAGGAAGGTTGAAACGGGTATGGAGGAAGACGCCAACCGTAAAGAATCTGATGATTTAGATATGGATGAAGGATTTGGAGGGACGGTTGAGGATGTTGCCAAATAATTTCATGATAAACCCGAGGATCTAGAAGCTTTGCAAAATGATAAAAGGACAGCATTGTATAATGGTTCAAAACATTCGGTGTTGAGCGCCACTTTGCAAATGATGAATTTGAAAGTGAAACACGGGTGAACTGATGAAGGGATGACATAAAATCTCGACTTGTTTTGAGAATTTCTTCTAGAAGGTTACTTTTTGTCGGACCAATCATATACCGCGAAAAGAATTCTTTGTCCTATGAGAATGAAATACAAAAAAATCATCTATGTCTAAATGATTATATGTTGTATAGGGGGACGGAGGATGAGGACCAAGGCAGTTGCCGGGCATGTGGTGAGTCTCTATACAAGTTGAAACTGGGTGGAATTACTGGTTGTTCAAAAGACGAGTTGATTATAAAGAAGAAGACACCGGTTAAAGTTTTAGGTATCTCTCTACCATTCCATGATTGAAGAAGTTGTTTGCTTCCAAAGAAGATGAAAAGATGTTACGATGACATGACGAAAGAGATCAACTGGCAAATGACATGATTAGTCATATGCTAGATAGTCAGCAGTGAAAGATATTTGATGCTATGTACCCGAGTTTGGTACCAAGCCTCGACATTTGAGACTAGGTCGTTCTACCAACGGAAAGAATTCATTTGGTAATATGAGTAGCACTCACAACTCTTGGCCTGTTATGATGGTGATCTACATTCTTCCACCCTGGTTGACAATGAAAAGAAAGTACATATTGTCATCTATAATGATTTTGGGCCTAAGCAACCCGATAACGACATAGATGTCTACCTTGCTGCTCAAGTGGATGATTTGTCAATGCTATTCAACGAAGGTGTCCGCATGTACAATGGAAATGTGGAAGAATATTTCAAATTGAAGCTTTGTTGTTTTGTACCATAAACAATATTTCCACACGTGGGAATTTGTCACGGTACTCGGTAAAAAGCTACTTTACGTGTCCAGTGTGTGAGAAAGAAACAACATTTTGTCAATTCAAGCATGAGTGTAAAACTGCATATCTAGGCCACAAGCGGTTTCTTCTTAAGGGCCACCTATGGCGACCTGTGAACACATTGCATTATGTATAATATGTAAATGGATAAAAAATTAAGAAAACTTATTACGAAGAAATATGTGACTTACGAGATGTAGATGTCTCAGCCTTGTAGAGTGCAACATCCGTTGCTCTCTTCGCCGCCTTTGCGGCCGCGTAAATGTTGACCTTGTGCCGCCACTTGTTGTCACTTCTCACTTCCAACTGCTTGTGCTGGAACAAACTAAGGTTGTAATATTCTATATGCATTAAGCGATCTACGGGTTGGACACTAAACTGCCTCAACATGCAGTTATCAGTACCATGTGGGGGCAATCTTTCTTCATCCTGGTCGCAACCTTAAGCATGCAGTTTACTATAGTGTAACCCGTGTTGATTGGGATTCCTTCCATCATGAATTAAAACAATATCAGGTTTCCTATGTATGGCCACTTGATGACAAGACCTCCATACAAATCCACTAGTACACTAACCGCTGCTCGACAGTCAACCTCCCCACATCGTAACGCTCAGAATATCCCATCTCGGGCTCTTCCACATGGAAGTACTTCCTAGCTATTTCAATGGTGCACAACGGGGTTACCTCAGTAACCGCTGGCCGACTTTGCTGATGATAAATCTCTAGGAGACCCGCATGGTTTTTAGGCCGCAAAGTGGTAGGGTTAGTGTACGGGAAATCTAAAAAAGCATTTATGGTATGTTTTTGTAACAATCACATTAATCCCATTTACCCTGGGTTAGGTCCTTATTGTTGATGGCCTAAGTTAGCATAAAATTGGAAAACATCATCGGTGTGAACCGATCCTCTAAGGTTAATAATTTATCCATATGTTGGTTACAAAAATAGTGAACAAGTTAGTCTAAGGATATTTGATATGAATCTTCTTATGAAAACTCTGGATTGCAAAATTTGTATGGTTTCTTGACTGTAATGAAGGTAATTTCACCCAACCCTAATCACAATTGCACAAACTGTTTACTAACTAGCCCGCATGTAGATCATGGATTTGAAGGGTATTGTTAAATTAATTAAACCGCAGGATTAAGCTACAATTGATTGCTCGCTAGCAAAGAGTAATAACTCAAATTGTGAATATATGATTGATAAAAGGTTTGTAAAGGTAATTAAAATGTTGAAAACCATCCCCTATTTATAGTACATAGGTATGGTCTTCAAGAATACAAAGAAGACAAAGATTTGGTAATTCTTATCAGATGCTGGAATGACTTATGACAGTTTTAAGAAGCTAAAATCATGTCTAACTTCAATACCTATTTTAAATCTAAGTGATGACCAAATACATCCAAGCAAATCAATCCAAATATTGGATGAATTCTTGAAGGAATCTGCCAATTCTGAACTTACCAAATTTAATCTAATTAATCAGAACTAAATATTCTAAACTCTAATTAAAAATAGCTAAAACTCTTCTAAGCTAACATGGCCGAGTTTATGGGCTTTATTAATAATAATTAAAATAAACTAAAATAATCACACTACCTCATTAAAAAACCCAGTGGAAAAAAGAGTATAGTGTTATCCTCCTCAGACTTAGGGTTTTTCTACAGATCTTACTGACATACGATTCCATAAGTCATTCCTATCCTAATATAAATAGGACGAAGACAATCCGAATTCGGTAGGGATATTTGACAGGTTATAACTTTAAGGCATTAAAGGCCTATTCAAAGGGGATAATTAATTACCCAAACGGGAGCGAGCGCTCTCCCCCCCCCCCCCCCCCATTTTTAATTTAAAAATCTGACCCAAACCCTTCTTCCCCTCAAACCCACATCAAATCTTCTAATAAACTAATGTTCCAAGTACTCCAGACCCTAGGTATACTATTTTGGGTTCATCGTCATTCAAAGATCACGTTGTAAATGGAAGATTTTGGGCAAGGATTTTGAACACAAAACATGTAGCTTGGGATAAACATCATATCTCCCTAGTGGAAGATCGGGGAAATATTCCTCCATTAAATTACTATGTGTCGAGGATTAGACATTTATATTGTTACATGACAAAACATTTCTTCCTCCCCCAACGTTGTGATGAATAAATTGTGTTTCTTCATTCTTTTTTTTACCAATAATGTATCAATCACTTTGTTATATTAGTTTAATTAATATAAATTCATAATTATTATGTTTAAGTTTACACAATTGGGGTTTGGTGATTTGTGACGATTGGTTTTCATTTAATACGATTGGTGTTGCTAGGTATTAAAATATCAAGGAAAATATCTCGTGATGATCATGTATCTTCGAAAAATGGAAATATTGAGACAGAAATTGATGAAGATGAGGACGGAGGCGGGTCGGATGAAGTGGGAACTGCTAAGACCCATAGTAGAAAACTAGAAATGAGAATGGCTAGAAAGGAATTTACCTTGTTGGTTTTCAATGAAGTGGGCCATTGCATGTCAGAAGAACGTCCAAAGTGGTCTAGTTGGGTAGGGAAGGTAGATAGGATGAGAGTTTATAGACCAACTCATATGGGTAAAACCCGCAGGTTTCAACCCATACAAGTTATATACTAACACATATGGGTAAACCCGCAGGCTTCAACCCATATTTTGACTCATATGGGTTTATATACTAACTCATATGAGTATACCCGTGAATTTCAAACCATATGGGTAAACCCGCGGTCAACCCACAAACCAAACCTGCCCAACCCATATTTTTCAATTACCCATTTAACCCATGACCTATTTAGCCCATTACCCATTTTACTCATACCTACTCATGTTCAAAAATAGACAATCCGCTTGACTCGCTGGTTGCAGGTCTATTTTCCAACTCTAATTGGAATGAATTAGTTTTACATCCTAACATTATACAAGGATAATCATAAGAATTTAAAGACCAAGCAATAATGATAATAATGACATATAATAGATGAATCGTGAAGTCTCAGATGTTAAGAATCAAACTACGTTTACATATGCTCTCAAGTACTAACCTAAGCTACCATAATCAAACCCATGACATAATAGGTTTGGAAGCATAAATGCAAGGAAGTGATGAAGAACAAGAGGAAATGTGTTTGGAGAGTTTTCAGATTCACCTCATCTTTTTTGGACCAAAGGATAAAGCCTCTTTATATAGTGGGAGGAGAAAGAAGGTTAAAATCCGCTGGTCAAATCCCTAGTCAACAGGATGGCATAGACCATGCCAGTGACTATGGGAAAGGAACGTGTAGTATTACAAGGCCCGTTCTTTGGACCTTGATCTTGGGCAATTGAGCAAAAACGAGGGCATGTCTTCTCAGAAACTGATCTGGTACAGACCGTGTATATTTACACGGTTCGTACACTGGACCTCCATGGCACCGGCCGTGTAAGTTGGTACGTTTTGTGCCCGATGAACCCTTTTGAATTGCCTTTGCATATTTTCTCTTTTCTTGTCTTCTCTTTCTCCAAACTTCTTCTATTTTCTACCATCATGCCCAATGACCTTCATTCTACTACCAATCTTGTGATTGGCCATCAATCTACTACCATTCTTGCAAATGACATTCTCCGATGATGATCTTCATTCTAAACTCACAAAATTACATATAGACTACTCATGGAGGAAAATTCTCATTAGGTTACAAATATCTTACAAAATAGAGAAGTTAATGTAGATAACCAAACAAGGTGGTTTAAACCCTCTACCATGCAAAACACCTATTATCCTAAATATCTACCAACAAAACATGCAATTCGCGTCTCATCAGTTATTTTCCACTATGGTCAATGGTAGATGGTTCGACACTGATCTATGAGATATAAATGATTTTATGTTTGCCCAAACAAGAGCCTTCAAGACTCTTATTAGGATGTTGTTGTTGGTCCTGTGAACATATATCATTGTTCAAACTTACCCGTACATGTTGATCCTCCCCTATTGAATCCTAGCCATCTAGCCCAATTTACTTTAATAGGTCTAAATCTGATCCGACTCCACCGAGAGTTATAAACTCAAGTATTTGGCAATAGAGCAGAGGATTGTATATGAGATGATAACAAGGAGTTTGGTGCGAGTAGGGGGTCACATCAGTGAGCCCACAACCAGCACATTATGATGTTCTACTATTTGATTAAGAAAGTGAAGATTAATCCTAGCTATACCATTTTGCAACACATATTGGCATCCGTTGTGCATTTGAAGAAGAAGGCTATCATGCTACTGTACAGATCCATCATGTTCAAATACTTGAATTCAGATAACATATTTACTTTTAGGAGTGAGGCACTGCCTCCTAAATTGTACGACCAAAAGTTCTTTGAGAACAATAAGTGGAAATCATCGATGAGATATGGTCGCACAGGGTGTCCGGAAAAAATAGCAAGAGATGGTTTACATATGAAGGTGGTTATTTTTCATTAAATATTTATTGAAGTTTTCCGTACTTATTTCTATTCTAATTTGACGCTCACAACTGTAGGTGAAGATGACAAAACCTCACTCATGGTGGACATGAAAAACAAATTAAAATATGTGAAGAAGATAATACAGTTAAGGAAGAGGACAGATGAAACCAAGAAGATTGTCTGGGCAACTATGCGTTGTGAAAGACATGGGCAAGGATCGCAATCCAGGACATCAAATTATATTTGTAATTATAAATTATTGATAATGTCTCCATGTACAAAATCAACAATTTTGAAGATTTATTTTGTGTGTGGATGATATGTTCCAAACAATGTAATTATGTTTCGCTCGTAATCTTTTCTTCTCCACAACTTCAATTTATGAGTAGAGTTGTCTCTATTTACTTCACTTTCTTGATCAAAGGTTCATTTACATTATTTTCCTTGTGCACTTCCGAGTTCAGGACGTCATTCGCATGTGACCAAAGAATTGGACGTGTTGGCTTCCGTATATGATCACGGGTTCGTGTTCCAAACTGCGAGTCATCTTTAATTTCTTTTTTAATACAACTATATATAATTCTGAATGATTTTATGAAATAAATTAATAATAATGTTATGATAACTAGTAGGTTGTCGTCGTACATCTCAAAAATACAATTTATAAGCTCTAAATGCTTACTAAATACAATGAAGTAGATAGTGGCAAATCAGGGTCGTCCACGAAGAAGAGGGATTTCTTAAGCGTTCTAAGTCTAGATATAGATATACATAGATATATAAAAGCATGTAAAGAGGGGGAGGGGGAGGGGGTGTTGTTGGTTTTTCTACGTTATGAATTTAAAGATAAATTAACTAGCAAGCAATGTTAATCTAGTAAATATGCAACAAACTACTTAGAAGATATAAACACAAGTTACGATAGAGAATTAGTTATGAGAAATCCTCGTACTTTTTCAGTCCTAGCACACCTCAGTGGTGGAGAAGTTGGGCATATTATGCTCTTAATATCCATCAGATAGGCTTACCTGACAAATATTTAGGTGTTAATATTTTACCTGTAAGGAGGAGATCGCTCATGTTTCAGTGGGTGATCAATAGCTTTAAGAGGAAAATGCAGAAATGGAGGGAGAAGGAATTTCTTTGAATGGAAGGGTCACCTTAGAAAAATCAGCTCTACAATCTGTTGCTACATATACCATGTCAGTATATAGGCTTCCAAAAAGTTTGTTTCTCAAGCTGGAGAAGATTGTTATTAGCTTCATCTGGAGAGGTAAGTGTGAGGATCATAAGATACATTGGAAGAATTGGCAAGAACTGTGTAAATCAAGGCATGAAGGAGGGTTAGGACTTGGAACATCTGAATCTATGATTAAATCTCTTTTGGTCAAGCATGCATGGAAAATTACAACTGATAGGAAATCATTTTTCTGTAAGTTGTTCGTACATAAATACATTCTTCCCCCTTCTTTCATGGACAAGGCAAAATCAGGGGATTCTCTAGGCTGGAGGTCAATTCAGTGGGGTGGTGAACTGATTACCTACCATTTGCAATGGAAGGTCATTACTGGCCATCAAATTAACATACAAGACAACTGGATTCCTGGAATAATAAATCTTCTCAGGAGTCAAACCTCTTGGGCCAACCAGTCGTCCTTAAAAGTGGCACATCTGATTAACGAGAATAGGCAATGACACTCGGTATTGGTAAAAACAGTATTACTGCCTTTGATAGTTAAACGCATACTCCAAATTTGGATTCTTGCGTACAGTGATTTTTCAGAAGGGGATACCCTCATTTGGACAGAGGATTCTACGGGGGAATACATGGTTAAGAAGGGTTATCAAGAGGGTAGAAAAGTGAATCAGACTGATCGTTCTGCTTATTCTTCTTATGTAAATATATGTGATACCGCGTTCAGAAAAAAATTCTGAAAAATTCGCATTTTCAATTTTTCCATTGGAGAATCATGAATAGCGCACTTCCAACAATGAGTGCATTGCAAAAGAGAGGCGTTCAAGTTAGCCCTCTCTGTCACTACTCCAAACTCGCGAAACTATTAGAATCATGGGCCCCTATCATAAAACCAATTGGTACTATGTAAGGGTAACCCATAATCTTATATATTGAGTTATATGACTGTCAACC
>JAULKM010000002.1:11788397-11802526 GCA_032355605.1 Rubia tinctorum
AATTCAGTAACCAACTAATTTAATTTGTAATACAACCTTATAATAATATAAAAATATCAATAGTTATATGTATTTATTGAGGTTGCTTACGAGTTTTTGAGTCGAGCAATGCCTTACTCAACTCGATTCACTAACTATTCGAGTCGAGTTCGAGTTCGAGTCGAGCCAAAATCGAGTCGAGGTTTGACCGAGTCGAGTTCGAGTTGCTCACGAGATGCCCGACTCAATAAGCACCCACGTCACTGGGAACCGCCGCCGCGCAACGGATTAACTACCTCCTCCGCCGTGAAACCTCGCCATGGCAACTCCGAAACTGTTAGCCCTCTCAAAATCCCTCCTCCGCCGCCTTCGAACCACCAGTCCCCCTCTACTCTACCACTGCCTGCACTTCTCCTCCCAGCACCCCCGCATCCACCATATCCCACGTCCAGCTTTCTCGCCGGCAGCGTCTATTTTCCACGTGCGGCATCTCACACCTTACAACTTTCAGGCTAGTCGTTCTCTCTCTACAAGTGAGGCCAAGGAGCTCATCTCTTCCATAGACATTGCTGGAACTGGAGGCCTTACAAGTTGACGGTGTTATCGAGGAGGCAATAATTCATGTCCTAGCCTTGACGTCGTTATTAGACGGATATCAATCTCACCGGCTTCCCATGGTAATGTTCAGTCACCGTCTTCAAGCATATGTTTGAACGCTAGAAATTTTGGAAAATTGATATTTTTAAAATACAAGTTAGCTTCGAGTATAGCATTATCTCGCATGAAGATATCATTACTTGTGTATATCGATTGAATATTATAGATAATCTAGAAAGTGGGTGTGATGAACAATCTGGGACAGCGGGAGTAGTTGATTATGGAAATTTACTTAGTTTGATGAGGTGGAAATGTGAATTGCAGGTGGCTAGTCATCACTTCTTCCACATTCGCTATGAGGCTCACCTTATTCCCATTTGTTGTACTACAACTTCGCAAGTTGAAGAGGATTGGAGAAGTTTTTCCTAAATGTGAGTTACATTCTATCCCAATCTTTCTAATATTCAAGTACTGGATGAATTCAGTTAAGTGAGTGGAATGTGCAATATGTGCATTTTCATCATAGTATTTTCCATAGAATCGTTGGAGAGGATGATAATTATAGATGGATTTTGCGTGAAAGAAAAAAGGAAGTGAAGAAAGAAATGGGAGTTGAGGTGAGTTGTAATATGTGCTATGTAACACAGGTTCTTAAAGAAAGTAAATGTAAGAGCACACATATAACTACAGACTGTGACATGATTTGAATATTACAGTAAGCTGCTTTGCTTGCATTCGGATTTTCCTGACAGCCTTTTGCATTGTTTAAAGTGCATCCTCCATTTCCACCACCTCTCTCAGGAAGGAGTTTCGAAGATCAACTTGCTCTTTTCTGGAAAGAAAAGAATGTTGTTGGTTGCCCGTCATTTTTGTGGTTTCTTGCATCATTTTCTGTCCAGGTACTGAATATATTTTTCTGAACGTGGTAGTAATGCTTACCATTAAGAGTTTAAATGGAGAAGGCAAAATATTAGAAAATTAGGATTATGAAGTTTCTTTAAAAGGGAAGATTTTTGCATAAATTATGTGTTAAGTTTTAAACTCTGGTTCTTTTGCAGGTTCCCTTATTTCTCTTATGGATTACAGCATTTTGGAGAATGTCACTCAACCATCATCCTGGTTTTGATTGTGTAAGTCAATTATGCATTCTGCGGAGTCGTTCTACTTGTTTTTCCAGACTTTAGTTGGAACTTTCGATTCTTCTTTGTTTTGCAGTTCAATTAACAATTGTGTGTGCTCACTTTTTTGTATTAGATGTAAGGTGCTGTCTTAGAGGAGTAAGATTTGCAGTTCTTCCTGCAACCTAATTTGATGCACATTCTTGGTGATATCTGTTATGCGGAAAATTTTCTTATCATTATTGTATAAAGGCTTAGCCGTTATATACTCCCCATCCCGAAAAAAAGAGTCCATCAAATACAACATTTTATCTGGAATTTTTCCCATCAATATTACACACATTTTCCCATTAATGCCCGGCACGAATTTTTCCCTTCATGTTATAAACTCACTCATTTAATTTTATGACATTTGCATTATAAAGTTATTTTTAATTGAATTCACTTAAATAAGATTCTTTTTTTGGTGGTGGTGGTGGTGGGGGTGTGGAGGTATATTATACTGGAATTTCGTGGCTACATGTGGTTGGTTTCTGCAACTGATAGTTTACTGAGTCAATGTAAAAGTTAAGTTTTTTCGCAAAACTTGTGTAAGTTTTTTTGATGTGCAAGGATAGCAAACTGCAGCCTAATCTGGTGTGCTCATGAAAAATGTCTTAAGAGTGTACCTTGAGATAATTTCTTAGCAATGCTACGTAGGTAAAGTTTATATGTACTGAAAATATATGAATAGAATTAATTGTTAAAATTTAAATGGTTGTCATGATTTTGGACTGATTGCTTAATTAACTCATGATTTAAGTACCTTAATTTTAAACATACTCATCGATATCTTACTTTAGATATGGATTACTATGCAGTGTGTTTCTTGCGTTTCATGTTTGATCTGTTAAATCCATGTAGGTGTCATGTAATAGCATTTATTTAGTTGGTTTCTTCTGTGATTATATGTGGATTATTGTTATGATGATGACAACTCCTTGTAAAAAAAATATAGGGTGGGCTTTTCTGGTTCCAGAATCTTACCGAATACCCTAATGGTGTTGTAGGCCCCTTCTTTCCTTCAGTAATCACTGGATTGCATTACGCTAACGTTCAGGTACAGTTCTGATAATTTCTTGCTCCTTTGGAAAACTTCTCTCTTAATTTATGAGTAATTTTAATTTTACTCAAACACTGCTGCATTGTTGGGTTCCTGAGATGATGAGTAGCTCTGTTCAGCACTTACACCTGTTCTGTCTGCATACCCGGTTATATAGTGGGGTAAGGTGGTAAAACTCTTGGTTGGGAACCTTCCGACACCCAGGGTGTATGGGGCTCTCAATTAATAAAATGAAAGTTATCTTCCTAAAACTTGGTTAATCTGCGTCCTCACTACAAAGCACCAATATGCAACTATTTATCATTTATTTACTTGGAAATCAAAGTTCTATTGCAAGAAAAATATTCTTTAGGCTGTGCTTCATTGGTTACTTCATGATAGGTATGTTTTACTTAGTGAGATTATATTGTCATTTTCCTTTGCCTTAATTGATTCTGTTCCTTCCTCCACCATAACAAAATACTATAGCTTTTGAGAAATGTATTCGCAGTCCTGATATATTTTGAAATTAGCTAAGATATCGACTTGATTATACTTCACTTATAACAATAAGTTTAGTAACTTCGAAGACACACTTTGTCTTAGTGAAACAATGTCGTACTTCCCCCTTGAATGTATTCTAAAGTGCAAAATATGTTGTAAAGTAAATATTTTCAGATTCTCTTTTTCTGTTGCTTTCTTTTCTTGAGTCTTTACAGTATAGACTTGTCAACATCATTATTTTTTTTTTTGCTGTTCCAGATTTCCTTCCGAAACTCATCGCTAGGAAAAACTTCTGGTGTCATTGAGAAGTTAGCTAAGGTTAGTTGCTTGAACCTCAAAGTGGTTGTCTGATATTTGTCTAAATTTTATCAATCTGTTCCTAATACAATGGTTAGTTCTTCGATGCATCGACTAACTCACTTAGACCCTTTCATTTTGGTGTTTCTACTTTCAGTTTTTTGTTGTTGAACTTCTGACAATTGTCCTCTTTATTGTTGCAGTACTATAAGTTGTATTTGGAGGTTTTAACAGTTCCACTTCTGTTCATAACTTTTAATATTCCTCAGGTAACACAAGTTTCTTCCTCTGCATTCGTAGTTATAATGAAGTTTGTTAGAATCGTGCACAATATGATGTTTTATTTCATTTGTTGGAAAAAGAAAGAGCTCGGCCTTTTCATTTTTGGTATTAACCTGTCTGGATCTCTTGGAAAACCTTTACCCTTTCTCCGTTGCATTTAGAAATTTCTCAAATATTTATTATCATTAGGGTATCGGGAGAAAGTGAAAGTGGACTGTCATTAAAGTGGAAGGCCTTGTAGGCTTTTAGCTAGAAGTGTTGATATTTAATGAAGTTCTCTGCGATTGGCTTATATTCCTATTGAATGCTAGCATGAGATGCAAGTTTTGATATGAGGTTCTCTACATAATTCCCCCAAATGCGTTATTCCCAATGATAAATAGAGGCCGTTGAAAAAAATGGTGAAGTTGAATTATGCGCTATTATTGATATGCAACATTCTTCACAAATATCATAGAGTATTGCATAAAAAAATTGTTATTAAGGTTTGATGGAATCCGCAAGCATCAAAATTTGTGATTTGGTGCCCTTCAAAGCTTGTGTTTTGAATGATTGTATTTATCCTGATTTTTTTCCGGCATCTATGCAGCAAGAAAGAGGAAGTCTCTAATAAACTAAATTGCTAGCTCTGATCATTCCTTATGTCTGGACAGATGTATGCTTTTCTACTTTCTGTAGCATCTTATCATTTTAATTTCTCTATCCTACAAATGGAAATGTGCTTGCCCATAGTATGGCGCTAACCTAACTTACTGTGATTAATTTATTGGCTTGCAAACAGTTCCTTAAGTGTCACTCAGGTGAGTACTGTTGTTCTTGGTGGTAACAATTCCTTATGATCAGACCTGATTTAAAGAACTTAAGAATTTTCTACAAAAGCTGTATTTAGCTCCTTTTTATTCATTTTTTGTCTGGTAAATTCTCATTTGATATCATACTTTGTGATATGTTCATCACTTACAGTCTCCTGCTCTTCTATTATGCTTCATCAATAGTTGATCGATTTGCCATTAACTTCACTTTATCTTGGGGCTCATGCAGCAATTTATGCTCCAACATCCGGATGTTCGGAATATGTTGGGTTTGCCTAATAAAGCTCCTGTAGAAGAATTAGAACATGATGCAATTGAGGAAGGTGGTGGCATCAAGGATACAGATGAATCTGGGGGTCAACAAAACGTTTCTGTGCTCAACTTGTCACCAAAAGAGCTGGTTCCTGTAAGTAATATAAGCTCTATGTCTGATGTATCAATGTAGTTGAAATATGCCAGCAAGTCAGATTCTCATGTTTGGCAATTTTTCCAGCTTTCAGTAACATACTTGGCAAAGGGGAATCAAATCAGGGTTATCGAACTTTTGAGGTAATCTCCTTTTCTTTAGCTGGTGATTGACTTGATGCTTTTTGTGGCATAGCTGCATAAATAAATTTAATTTCAGACTTGCTCTTGAGAAGGATTCAGAATGTATAAGAGCATTGCTTCTTCTGGGCCAGACATTTTTGCAAAAGAACCAATTTACTGAAGCCATTGAGTACTAGGAACTTGCGATTTCAAAGGTATAATATTTTCTTGTCTTTTGTTCTTTGTACTTACCAAATGAGTTCTCCTGTTTCTGTTGCAACTTTGTGTTGTATTTGAGCTTCGTTGTCAACAAAAATCGTGACTCGTTCAAGTCTCTGATGAAATTTGTCCTTGATTGAGTCTTGCATTTCTAATCAGCTTCTTGCAGCTGGCTATCCCACAGAAGCTGAGGATGTTGATCTCTTAATTCTTTCTTCCACATGGGCCGGTAGTGCTTATATACGGCAGGTGATGCTATATCCTTGTTAGACCAACTTCACAACTCACTGACAAAGTCTTCTTGAAGCATTTATTGTGTGTGTGTGTGTATGTTTTAGGTAGGAAACTGATTACATGCATTTGCATAGACTAGAAAAGTATGTTTCAGATTTCCTGAGTTTTGAAAAGAAAAAAAGAGGGGAAAAAACAGTTCATATGACCGCGGTGCTATAAAAAAAGGAGTTTCTGCAATGACATCGTAATCTTTTGTTTGGAAGAAATGTTGAGCTCGCGTATCCTCTTTACCTTGGAAACCAATTTCTGCCAGCCTACGCGGTGTACTTTGGTATACAGGGGAAGAATGAAGATGGCATGGTTCACCTGGAAAGACTAGCTGGTCTCGAGGAGCCTGAGGACTCAAAAGTGCAAGGCTCATTACTATGATGGCTTGCTAGTGCTTTCTAGGTAAATAATAATATAAGATGTTTCCTCAAGCATTTTATTCAAAATTATTACTGCAGCCTAAGCTGGCCCTGAGATCCAACTGATTGTTTTCCAGTGCATTAAGTGTCATCGGTCGCAAACACGAAGCTGTTGAGCAACGGCAAAGGGCTGTCGCATATGATTCTGGTCGTTACCAGCAATTTCTCGACCAATGTGAAAACGAGGAGGATGATGTTACCAGTGAGCTTGCCAGCAGTAGAAGAGATTCATGAGCTGTGTCAAATGAAAGTGCTAGTAGTTCAAGTAACATGAGAACTAGACAGAATCCCCAACATGAATATCAATCTGAAGTTCAGGGAGGAGCAAATGTGTAATCCTCCCTTAAAAGTGTAGAATAATCATGCTCATAAAGTACTCCTTAGTTTTCAATAAATAACGCCGGTTGATTTGCTGTTTAAACTGAAACGGGTGGACCGAAAGAACAGCCGTTAAAAGTTGGAAGCCAATTAACCAATCACTCTAATGTCAGAAGATAAAATCATCAAAACTCACTAAAATGTCAAACCCAATTCTAATTAAGCTTTCTTCTTTCTGATAAGCAATCCATTTCAAGTTGAACACATCATCATACGGTACAATCCTCCTTGCCAGAGGAGCCATATGCGCAGCTAATGTTCCAATAGAAGTATCGCTTCCAAGGTCATTTTCTGAAACCAGTTCATACAAAAGGATGTCATGGTTTACAAACTAATACGAGCAGCTTCAAGAAGATGGAGGAGCCAACAGAAGTAAACTCTGCAACCTCTAAGCACCAGTGAGTTATACAGAGCCATATCCGAGGCAGTTGAGACAGTGTTGCACCCTGCAACCATAATAACAGCAATACAAGGGTCAGCTTCTAGAGCTTTGGTTCTGTCAACGGAGACAACCAAGTAAGATTCTCATCATTCACTTACTTGAGTCCATCACAAGTCGGGCAAAGACATGGATTTATGTAAACGGGATCATATAGGGGCGACCATTTAATGGTACCGCTAGCTCTGCATAGTTTACAACCATGAAACCCCCTTCCTTTACAAGTCCTACACGGCCTCCCATGCTTCTCCTATCAAACCCGTAAGCGCATTTGTAATTAAAAACACTTCAATTCAGTTGATTTTGGTTTGATTAAGTGTGGCTTAATTTTGTCCAATTATCGTATATTTTTCACTGCACTTGCTTTGGTTCAGTTCAGTTCAGTTGAATTCAGTTTAAATCAGTTGAAAAGAACAAGGCTACTTCTACACACACAACATGATGGAATGAGTATAGAATTTATGCTTTTCAGCTCATAAACCTAGCAGACAATGCATCAAAAGATTCCAATCAAAGGAAACGAAGACTGACCCTTTTCTTAGTGTTACTATACTGAATGGCTGATTTGGTAAGAGCAGAGATGGCAAATGTCCCACCGAGGATGACAGCTCCCAAAGTAGCAAGTATCTTCAACATTGTCAAATGCCCTTTCGTCTGCTGATTGAGCCCTCTGACATAATTGATACCAAGAATTACATGAATTCTTTGCAATGGCATATGAACAAGAATGAATCACCCTCAAGAAATCCCAACTACAAATTTTCACAACATACCAAGAACAAAATCTTCAGCGTCCACAACTGTTTCATTCACTGGTATTTTGTTGCGCGGAAGAAGGAACGGTACAGAAGTGGGGAAAGGAATCGTTTACAACCTTTTGAAGTTTAGTCCAATGCTACCAAATATGTCCGTGTATATTGTGGATAAAGAGTGGTTAAATTTTATACAGCTATGGTATGGTCATAGCTGTCAATGTCTTACCCAAACCCACAACTCGAATCGTCCCAACACGATCGAATCAATCTAAAATCCAATTTGATTCAAGAAATATTGATTCGAACCCGACCTGAACATAACCGTACTTAATCTGAAATTCGATTTTGACCCGAGAAATATTGACCTGTACCCAAACCCGACACGACAAAATTCAACCCAAAACACGAATACGACCCGATAATTTGGACCTGAACCCGACCTGAACACGAACCCGAAATCAACCCGAACCCAATCCAACCCGAACCTAATTCAACCTGAACCTAATTCAACCCGAACCTAATTCAATGAGATAAATCAACTATATAATCTTACGTGTAATCAAGTCAAAACAGATGTAATTATAAAAAGTCAATTAACATTTATATGGAACCAAGTCAACTTGGTTATGAGTCAAACTAATAAATTCTTTAGACATACTTATTAGAATAAAGTGGGGTTTTTATATATTACGAGTTTACAGATATGATTACTACCATGTAAAATCAACTCATAACAAATTTAAATAAACAATGTTAAGTTAAAATGCACACGACTAAATTTATAAATCTAATGAATAATAGTCAAATAAAGAGGGATGTCTAATTAAAATTATGATTTTGAAGTAGTAATTATAGATAGTCGACTAAATATTAATTTCAAAAATCAGTTTGAAAAGCATTGTAAAAATAGTATTTAATAAATTATCACAAATTCTTGTTATAGATCGAGTAACTGTTAGATGGTGGTATTTTAAAATTAGTGGGACTAGTAAGAATATTTTATATTTAATTTTAGAGTCCGTCTTTTAAAAGACGGTCTTTCCATTAGTTATGGAAAAACCAAGGTTTAAACTGAAAATTAGAAGAAATTAGGATAAAATTTTCAGGTTGCATTAATCGGGTCATAAACTTATAACTATTGCACGTCGAATAGCAAAATTTTAATATTGCAACTAAAACCTTTTATTTTTTTTATAATTCTAATTTAACCTCATCTTTCCATATGCCTATGGAAAGACGGTCTTTCCCAAAACTTTTCCTTAATTTTATTTAGTGATATATATAATTATGATAACCTTTAAAATGAGCTCAACATATAAATAATTATTTTTTAAATAATTTGAATAAAATATTATAAAATAATCATTTTATTGTATTTATTATGCAATGATTTCTAACTAAACTAATTATTTTACTTCATTACTCTTAGATGACTAAATATCAAAATTGTAAATAAAATTATTTATTTTCATTTTAAATGTAAAATACATTAAGAACATAAAAGTAAGAGTCCGTCTCTTGAAAGACGGTCTTTCCATAAGTCATGAAAAGATCAAGGTTTAAAGTGTATATTAGAAGTAATGAAGATAAAATTTTTGGGTTGCATGAATCGGGTTATCAACTTTATAACTACTACATGTTGCATAATAAAATTTTGATATTGCAACTAACACCTTTTACCTTTTATTATTATAATTAAACCATGTCTTTCAATAAATTTATGGAAAGAAGGTCTTTCCCAAGACTTTACCTAAAAGTAATCCTAATTTTTCAATTAATAATACCGAGCAACGCGTGGTGGGACTCCACTAGTTTTTTATTTTAAAAAATTAGAATCAAAATATTTATCACAACACAAAAATGCACTAAACTTTTTTAAAAAGTGAATTGAATTCAATGAATACTCAACACTGCTATTCAATTAAGATAGTAGGCACAAAAGCGCCTCTAACATATTTATGGAAAATTACACTATGACCCAAAAAATGTTACGACATTATCCTTCTCTCCAAAATACATTTCTTTGTTATTCTTGCATAAATATAGAAATAGAAAACAAATGTTTTTTTTTTGTGAAATGTTGGAAAGCGCTAGTATATGTTCTAGAGTAACTTAAAAATGATTGCTTAGAAGTAAGAAAGCGAAATCGAAAAGGATTACGGATATGTTCTTGTGCCCAATTGTTGATAAGTATTTTGTAACGGACTTGAAAAATACAATGGAGGTGTATAGGGTATCATCACGTTCAAGCGGATTTCAATTTGAAGTTACAAGTAAAGTTTTTTCTTTTTGTACTTAGGTCCCTCCAAGAAAGTTGAAACTGTCAAATCATGCGACTTTGCGATTTGGGCATGGATGGGTGAACATAAGGGTTTTGGAAGTAAACATTGAATACTTCTACAGAGTTTTGAAAAATTACAATGTGGCCCAAAATTGTGTTACCCTATTATCCGTTGCTCCAAAATGTGTTATTTTTGTTATTATTGCCTAAATATAGAAATATTAAATAAATGAATTTTTTGGTGAAATGTTGGAAAGTGCAAATACATGTTCTAGAGTAATTTAAAGTTGATTACTTCGAAGTAAGAAAAGCAAATCGAAAATGATTACAGATATGTTTTTATGCTCGATTGTTGATTAATATTCTATTCTATTACGTACTTGGAAAATACAATGGGGTGCATAGGGTAGCATCACTTTCGAGCGAATTTCAATTTGGAGTTACGATTTAATTTTTTACTTTTTGCACTTAGATCCATCCAAGAAAGTTGGAGTTGTCGAATCACGAAATTGGCTACATCAAAATGAAATTCAATAAAATATGATTGCGACTTTGAAATTTGGGCATGTGTGGGCGAACAGAAGAGTCTCAAAAGTCAACATTGATTACTTCTGAGCAGTTTTGGAAAATTACAATGTGACCAAAAATTATGTTACCCTATTATCCATGACCCCAAAATACTCCCTCCGTTTCAATGGGTGTGACACACTTTTTTTTTCGGTTGTTTTTGTGAATTTGACATACTTTCCTTTTATAAAAATATTTTTTCAATTTTATCCACTCATTTCATTCACCTAAATACAAACACCTAAACCTATGGTGTCACATCCAACGAAACGAAGGTAGTACATGATTTTTGTTATTCTTGCCAAAAATATTAAAATATTAAATTAATTAATTTTTTGGTGAAATATTGGAAAGCGCTAGTAGACGTTATAGAGTAGCTCATATTGTAAACCCATTTTTCCTATTCTACTTTGTAAATTTTGGAAAATTTTCTATGTATTGAGCACATGTATTAGTCAACATATCGGTGCCTGTACAATTATAACGCAGCTGCGTGAGGCTGCTTCAAAGTATTTTTTAAATTAAATGCAATCCCAGCACCGGTATTGGTGCTAGATATTTTTTCACCGCAATTTTAACTGTAAAAATTACTATTCCTGTTATAGGCAACGATATTAGCACCGGTATATGTCATTCAACCAAAATCGGTGCTGAAAAAAATTATATCCAGACATTTTTTTCTCGATAGGCACCGTATCTAGTACCGATATTCAGTGAATCGGTGCTGGATTTATTCATAGGCACTAGTAGTTTGTTTCATTTACCGTATTACCGGTGCCTATGAATTTCCTAACACCAATATTGTTTTCCCAACAATGACCTACCGCGTCTATATATATATATATATATGTTTTCCAGTAATGTATAACTAAAAGTTATAAGTTACAACGAAACAAAACCCGATAATAGTGCAGTTGTAACAATAATATTATTGAAACATAAGTTAAACCAACTCAAATTTAATCGGGTAGAGAAATAACCCGATCTAAAATGAACCAACCTGAAATATATATGAATCCAATATGAAACATTATAAAAAAACTGACATGATCAGACCCGAACAAAACTTCAGTACAAAAAATGACATGACAGTAACCCGATCTGATCCAGCTCGACAATATTCTGACCCGATCCGACCTAAATAGAGTGTAAAAATTACACAACAGTAAGCCGACCCGACATTAACTCGATCCGACCCGACCTGACCCGAGGGGAAAAACTGACAAGTTTTCAACCCGACACGACAGTAACCTGACCAAACCCGATCCGACACGAAAAATGAAATTAACACGTTTCAACCCGACATGTTTCAACACGACACGTTTGCGACCCGACATGAACCCGATACGATAACCCGAATTGACACCTCTAGCACTAGATGATAAAATTATGCAGTACGCGTACACACAACATTTCAAGTGAACCACATCTTAGATTCCGTATTCATTTGAGATAACACGGCTTAAGTTGACTGACACAGAACTTGGTCAGAATATGACACTTGGTGTCCGGCCAGATAATGAAGGCGTGGACCAACATGGCAATGACCTTACCAGGCTTGCCTGCTATGAAGGGGAGCTTCCAACAACAGCTAGGACATCTTTCTGTACTAAATACTGTGTTGGAAACAAGAAATTAAATGAAAATAATTACTGAAAGAGAAAGATCAGTGCTGGACAATGAGTGAATGTATTAATATCATGTTTGGATTTGGAATTTCAATGCCTTAAATGCACAACAGGGATGACTGTGATAGCACATTCGTACTTATCTACAGGTAGTTTGCACTCAGTCAATAATCTATTCAGGAATCAGGGAATATAGTACATGGGATTTGGGAGTTTGAACGAGCAAACGGATGTGGAGGAACCTAGTAAATCGCTCCACTGGTCGCCAGAATTGCCAGTGATTCGATAGCCTTCTTTCACCATCTCGTCCCTCTTTTCTGACTTGTACAAGGTTGCCTGCTTGGGCTGATCCTCGGGTGATCTGCACAGTTAGGAGGAAGAAAAGATTAGCCAAGGGTGCGCAAGCTTAAGGGAGATTATACACGCAAGTTGAACTAAACTATATATATTGTAAAGCACATGGAGGGATAGAACTATATGATTGAATGCTACTTCAGATCACCACTAGTATCTCAACCTATGATGTACAGCTAGCTGCGGAGTATGAATGCATGATCACATGTTACAGTTCAATAAGAAAATATCTTAGCTAAAGTCTATTTAATTCAGCAGCATGACATTAAAAGTCGTTAACATGTGTTTATGGTATTATCTTATGAGAGGGAACGAAGGAAGACAGGCTAGGAAGGTCCAAAGGGTACTCCACTTTAAAACCTAGTTTCAGCATAACACTGTACTCCACTTTCCAGTTCAAAAGGAGAATACAGATGAAAGACGGTGGAAGGATCTATTAGTCCAAATACTTCACTTTCAAGACCTAGAAGTTATGACAATGAAAGACACAACTAATTTCTAGAAAGAGCTTACACAAGAGAACTCAAATATAACTTTCTGGAGTATGTCAAAACTAAGAATATTGACAGGAATGAATCTATCATTAATGAAGGAATGTGATTATATAGGAAAAAATTGCTCCTGTGGTATTTACTATTGAGTTCAATCATTATTGGGTCTCCCTATGGATGTTAAGACTGCTGGTGTTTTCTGTATGCCCTTTTACCCCGTAAAGATGGAACTCCTCACCTTTAAGTTCAACTTTAACTCACAAAGATAGCTTTATATCCTTTATGTTAGAACCCTCCGTTTAATTGGAGGTGGCACACTTTGCTTTTTTGGTTGTTTTTTGAATTTGACACACTTTCCTTTTATGACAATATTCCTTCAATTTTATCCACTTATTCTACTTTACCCTTTCTAAATTCAATTTCATTCACCTAAATCCAAACACCTAAACATATGGTGCCACATCCAACGAAATGGAGGTAGTACAGGGTTTGCTGCTTGTGCTTAACCAACATATTAGCTCTGATGCATGCCACAATTTTGCATCATCTCCGCTACTTTACTTAACAAACGTCCCATTATTTTGTAATGTCGACCAAAGGATTAGCTTTAACAGCGTCACACAATCCAATGCAGAAACTAGGTTCAACCAAACAAAGTTCAATCCACTACATATGAGATTCAGAAACTCAGTTCAACCAAACAAAGTTCATATTCAACGGAGTCTGAAATGCCAAAATATACAGTTGCAATAAGATTGAAAAACTTCCATATTCGGTGACTAACCAATCTACACAACTTTTAGCAATCAATTCTGCAGTATCTATGAAATTCAAGTCAGTATTGCATGTCAAAGACAAAAAATTGGCATTAGAGGGAAAAACCAATTAACAAGAGACTTCCCTCTAACCTCATTAGCAAATAAAGGAGTAAATTTTAAATGCATAGCCAAACCATCAAATTTTGGAGGGAACACGATAAGCTATTGTAAAGTCCAGATTTATCTAGTTGGCAATTTGTGGAAATTATGCAAATATGGATATGTTGTGTTGAAGAAGGAATGTTGGTGATACAAGGAATGTGAAGTTGTAATCCAAGAAGAAGAAGAGATATTTTGTTC
>JAULKM010000002.1:11825407-11844205 GCA_032355605.1 Rubia tinctorum
GTCACCCAAATTTGTAATTAGTAAAAATGTTACATTTCATGAATCATATATGTTATATCCTGGAAAAGAGTCTTGCAATCCTTGTGATTCAGAAAAAGAGGATAGTGTACAAAAGCAGGTGGAGTTAAATATCGGTGGTTCTTCTGGAAGAAACCCAACCCAAGATGAGGTTGAAGAACCTGATCATGAACTTCTTGAAGATCAACCAGGAGATGAGGATTATTCTATTACCAAAGATAGACCGAGATGAGACATTCAACCACATATAAGGTATGCAAATTTTGTTGCATATGCTTTATCAGTGGCACAGGAAACAGGTGGAAACGAGGAACCTTCCACATATTTAGAGGTAGCTTCAAGTGCTAATTTAGAAAAATGGTTGGTGGCTTTGAATGAAATGATGAAATCTCTACACAATAATGGAACATGGGATCTTGAGATGCCACCAAAAGGTAAGAAAATCGTTGGTTTCAAATGAGTTTTCAGAAGAAAGGAAGATATTTCAGGTGTTGATGCAAGGTACAAAGCATGATTGGTTGAAAATGGCTACAACCAGGTACAATGTGTTGATTTCAATGATGTTTTCTCACCTGTTGTGAAACATAGCTCTATTCGTGTATTTTTTGCTTTGGTTGCCATGTTTGATTTGGAGTTAGAACAGCAGGATGTCAAGACATTTTTCTTGCATGGAAAATTAAATGAGCATATCTATATGAGTTAACCTGAAGGTTTTAAAGTTCAAGGTAAGAAAGACCGGGTTTGCTTGTTCAAGAAATACTTGTATTGATTAAAACAGTCTCTAAAATAATGATATAAGAGGTTTGATTCATTTATGTTGGGTCATGGTTTTTCCAGCACCATGTATGATAGTTGTGTTTACTTTCGGAAGTTACAAGATAACTCATTCATTCATTTTCTATTATATGTTGATGACATGCTCATTGCGGCTAAGAATATTGCAGAAATTAATAAATTGAAGGACTTGCTGAATACTGAATTTGAGATGAAAGATTTGGGTGCAGCTAAGAAAATTCTTGGTATGGAGATAAGAAGAGATTGAGGAGTTGGAAAGTTGTACCTGACCCAGGAGAGTTACCTTAAGAAAGTTTTGGAGCATTTTTGCATGCATGATGCCAAACCAGTTAGCACTCCTCTTGGTAACTAAAATCATAGGATGAAGAAGATTATATGGAAACAGTTCCTTATTCAAATGTAATCGGGAGTATTATGTATGCAGTGGTTTGTACTTGTCCTGATATCTCACAAGTTGTTAGTGTTTTTAGCATGTATATGGTCAATCCGAGGAAAGCACATTAACAGATAGTGAAGTGGATTCTCAGATACTTAAAAGGTACTTCAGACATGTGTTTGAAGTTTGGTAGAACCAACAAAACTCTGGTTGGTTTTGTAGATTCGGACTTTTCCAGTGACCTTGATAAGCGCGGGTCTCTTACAGGTTATGTATTTTGCATTGGAGGTTATCCAATTAGCTGTAAAGCTACTCTAAAACATGTAGTTGCTTTATCTATTATTGAGGCAGAATACATGGCAGTCACAGAGGCTATCAAAGAAGCTTTATGGTTGAGAGATCTCTTCGGAAAATTAACTCTACAACAAAGAGTTATTACCATTCACTGTGATAGTCAAAGTGCAATTTACTTGACTAAAGATCAGATGTATCATGAGCGGACGAAACATATTGATATGAAGTACCACTTCATTCGTGATATCATTGCACATAAGAATGTCCTTTTTCAGAAAATCAATACAAAGGATAATCTTGCTGATATGTTCACGAAAACTCTTCCCTATTTCAATTTCAAGCAATCTTTGGACTTGACTAGTGTTCATTGTTGGTGATTCGTCCCATTAGGGCCATGATGAAGGAGGTTGAGTAAGCTATTACTTTTGGGGATTCAGACCAAGGTGAAGATTTGTGAAGAATTAATGGTTTTCACCCAAATTGTTCATGAACATTCACTTGTTTGGAGGATAGTAAATACAAGCATGAAAATCATTAAATTATTCTCATCATATTCTTATCAGAGAAGGTTACATTAATAACCCACTCTGGGTTTAATTCGTGAATGGTTATATAAGATGGGATAGGCGAGGAAAAAGAATCAGTCAAGTTCATAGAGATGAACAACTTCAGATTGGGTGAACAAGATGAGAGCAGTAATTGGGTTCTCCGGATCTAGGATTTTAAGGGAATACAGAGAGTTAAGAGAATATTAAAATTGGACGGAAGATGCTAGTGCGGTTCACATTTTCCAAGGGTTGAAGATCGGAAAGCACATTTAATTGGCTAATTTGGGAGGTGGAGGTGCATTGATTGGGTGAGGTGGCCGGTGGAGTTTTCTGGAAATGGGATAAATGCAGAAGAATCTCGAGGCAAAGGAAAATGAGAAGTCAAATATGGTTGGCGTTTGAAATTCAATCAGATTTGAACTCCCCGTCATTAACAAAACAGATTGGTGTTAAATGGCCTAATGCCATAAATTGGGATTAATTGGGCCGGATGAAAGTTTATTAAATGTATCCAAATCTTAAACTAGTTGGGGCTAAAGGTGTCATTTTAGGCCTTCAAATTTTGCTAAATTTGGAAAGAGACAAAATATGTCATTACAGGTGGGACGGACTAAAATGGAAAGTATGTCATTACTGGTGGGATGGAGGGAGTATGTGACTTAAATGAAAACTGGTCATTTTGAGCTGGTTTCCATGAGTCTATCCTGACTTGTGTGGTTTAGCTCAGCCTCCTGTAAGAAATTCATTATATCAATTGGAAGGTCTTAAAGATGTTCCCTTAGCTGAGACTTAGACCATGTACAATGCAGAGACAGCTCTGAGTCCGCTTTTGTAATTTCAGTTCATTAAATAATCAATCTTTCTCTTCCACCTCAGCTATTGAGCCCACAACTAAATCACTAAAATTTTTCTCCACAATGGCTGAGACCACTTTGAGCCCACTCCATGAACCCCACTTGATTCTCTCTATCATATTCATAAATTTTGCCTTTAATATTTAATTCAAATAAATTTACCTAACAAAATAAATTTAATTGTGAAATTTAATAATACACCTATAATTATTGAATTGGATTTTATTTTTTCAAATTTTATTTCCAAAATTAATTTAAATTTGTAAAATTTATTTTATGAACCATAATTAAAAGAAACCTTATATATTTGTTAAAGAATGTAATTTTTATTTTTAAGAAGAACAAAAATTTAATTTAGATTTCGAAAAAATAGTTTTTTTTAGAATTTTTCCCTTTTTTAATTTTTAAATAGAACAAAAAAAATCAAAATTTTAAAAAAATATTTATTTTTCAGTTGGGACTCGTGGCACCACCTCATTAAGCCACGTGTCCCAATCGGGTGTAATTTTTTTTAAAAAAACTGGGGGACCCCTCTGTCATGTGGCCCAATTAGTGCAGCTAGGGGAAAAGAAAAAATGCCAGTTTCTGCTTCCCTGGCCCATGCACGTGGGTCTGTAGGGTTTGCCAAATTGGATGCGGGCTTAATTTATAAGTCTGGTCCAGCGGGTTGCATCAATGCAGCCCAATCCGAGTCCCTCACAGTGGGGGTTTTCGGTCCCGGTTCCGTCCCAATTTTTAATTTAACCCCCATTGTACATGCTCTTAGCATTTATAAAATCTATAATAGTGGCTTGATGTGGAAACCAAACTGTCAGGTATTTCCAGTACTATGTTAAAGGCCCTATCCAGCCCAGTTTGATGTGTAAAAATTGGAAATGGTATTACCATTTATGACTCTAGTATTATTCTTAGCTAAGGTATTAATGTTAGTGATTCTTCTCCAGTTTTGTGATTTTCTCTAGTTAGAGGTACATACCACAAAAACTAAGAGTGTGGGGGTTATTTCTTGTTGGAATTTCCACCACAGTTTGAGAGAAAATGCATCTATTTGGTCAGTAGAATTTTTGAGTCCCAATCTATTTTGATTGGTTGGGAAATAGAGACTTTTCAGGTTTTTCCACACTTTGTTACCATTTTCAGAGTAACCCCAAAAGAAGTTACTCCCTTTGTCCCAGTTCAAGCTGCACACTTTTTGGTCAACTTTCTCATACCATGTTTGACCAACGATAACTTTATTTATATATGATAATGGTGTATTAAAATTTGATGTTTAGATAATACATCATGCAGGAAATCCAATGATATCTCACATAATAATATTTGTATCCATATACTGATTAAAATTTATGGTCAAATGTGTCTTGAGAAAACTGACCAAAAAGTGTGCAGGTTGAACTGGGATGGAGGGAGTAGTTATTTTTCTTTTAAGCTGTGGGATGAATATTTTTGGTGGAGTCATAACTATACAAAGGTATTGTGGTATGAAGTTCATTACATTTTTTATAAGTGTTAGTTTGTCAGCAAGGCTCAACCATTTGTATTTCCAACTAAGAAGCATACTATCATATTTTTCAATCAAAGGATGGAAATGGTGAGGTTTAGATGTACCTGTGCATATAGGACATCCTACGTATGTGAATGGTAATGTCTCATGAGTCATTCCTAATTTCAGCTTTATTTGCTGAATATGAGTTTTAGTGGCTAATTAAACTACTTTTGTTGTAGTTTATATTCTGACCACTATTGTCTTCAAAAACTGAGAGGAAGACTTTGAGTCTTATTAGTGTTAGGGGTGTGGCTTGCAGGAAAAGTACAGTATCATCATCATAGACAATATGTGATATAGGGGTTGTACTATTTGGCAGCTGAAAGTATCTAAGTTTTGAGTTTTTGAAATAAAACTGTAAACTTCTACCAAAAGGTTCAGAAAAGATATTGAAAAGAAGTGGGGAGAGGTGGTATCCCTTATAATACCTCTTGTTGGATGGAAGAAACCTGCAAGTTTACCATTTACAATAACAGAAAACCAGGCAAGGAGAGGTTGGACATAATAATATTCACAAAGTGAATGTTAAAACCAAATTTCTTCAGTGTAGTTGGGAGAAAAGACCATCTAACTCTATCAAAATCCTTGGCTAAATCAAGTTTCAAGATACAATTTGGGCTTTTGATAGGGTTAGATGTTTTTTTTCTCTCTTTCAAGATTCAATTTGGGCTTCTCTATTTGTTATTTAGGAACCTGGTCATTTCTTTTAGATAAACTACATCGTCAACAACATCTTTGATTTCATTAAGCAAGCTGGTTTTCAGAAATTAGTTTTGGCTAGGGCTGTAAACTAGTCGAACCGAGCTTGTTTGAATTTTTTTAGCTCGAGCTCGATTCAATTTCGATTGAAGCTGTAAAATATTGGATTGAGTTCGAGTAAAATTATTTTGTTGGATCTTGTGTTCATGGTCAAACACGGGCCATGGTTAAATATATATATATATATATATTTATTATTTATATACATTATAATATATTATATTTAATAAAAAATATATAAAAATATATTTTATTGGCTAGTTAAGCTAGACGAGCTTAACCAGTGGTGGAACATGGAGGGTCTGGGGTGCTTGATCTCTGCCAACTTTTTTTTACTTCCGGTTTTATTTGCCAACTTTTTTTTACTTCATGTTTTATTTGATTTTTAAAGGTTAAAAAAAAAACCGCGGTCTCTCTCGTTATAAAAATTAACGTGGATATACACATATCCAATAAGGAAAGCGCAATCTTAAATTAAGATGAAAGTAATTAAAAATTAGGATTCTTTGTTTTTAATTGTAGAGTCCAACAAAATATATATTTTATATTTTATTTAAATTTATTAAAGTTATATATGAAAAAGTATTTAATTTATTTATTTAATAGAAATAATTTGATCCGATCAATATTTGATTTTTTCATAATACTGAGATGGTATATAGAGATGTGACATCTTTCAAGAATCAAAGATATGATTTAAAAAATCTTCAAATATATATATATAAAGATACAAGACAAAAAATCAACTAAAGTATTTAATTTAATTTTAATGAGATTTTTCAGCCACAAAATTGTGAAAATATATTTCTGCAATAGTATGGAAGATATTTTCTGTGGCATTATTTGTTGATCTATTTTATTTTTTATTTTCAAACATACGAATATCCAAAACATCTTAACTGCTCCACATTTTCTAAACTGCTCCATGTTCTCTGAACTGCTCCATGTTAATACCAAAATTTGTAGTATGTCTAGCGATGATCCACACCAGCCCAATATGCACCTGAACCTACAAGGCAGGCAGAGAGAGGTTAGGCAGGCTGGCCTAGGGTCGTGCTTGCTTCAACGCTACCGTTAGCCATTGAAGCCATGTAGAAGCATATCTAAATGAATAGTAGACTGATTGGAAAATCTTACCTCGTTTCTTACACTCTTCCTTGTCATATGTGGTTCGGTGGTTGATGGGACTAGAGTTATCCCATCAGCGCCCATCAATACGTTACCTTCCTGACCTCACGCCCAAGTAGCGTCCCTGGATAGACAGGTCGAGCATCCCTATTTTCTTTCTAATTACTGGGTTGTTAGGCCCATACGTTATCAAGTCCCTCCATCCAATGGCGTGACCAGGTAGATGGACATGCAGGCCAATGGCTGTGTTGGAGCATAGCTTTCCTTATTTTTGAAATGGAACTACCAGGGAGCAGGTAGCATCCCAGGGAGTAAGTAATGCTCCTGGGAGCAGATAGCATCCCTGGGAATTGGTAGCGTCCCAGATATTTTTGCGGTCCTTTTTTGTTTTTTGAAACCACCCGCCAACGCATGATCTCCCTTTTATTAATCCACCTATTGGCAGTTCCGCTACCTGTCTGGATGTCCGCCACGTGTCCCGTTCTGATGGTTTCTTGCACGTTGGCTGTATAATCTTCACTCTCTCGCAAGGCGGTTATCATTACTTTTTTGTCGCCCAGTCTATTGAGAGAATTAACTGCCTTGGCCTGTTTTATCTTCCCTTTTCTTTTTTCCCGTTCATATCCTTCATCATTTTCCTTTCACTACGTTCCCTCCCCCGTGATTCCGTCTGCATTTTCCTGCTCGGCCTTTCGGTTCTTCGGCAACTTTTGACCTCCTTTCAGGTACCCTTTCTGCCTTCTTTCCATCATTTTATTTCATTACCATGGTTTCCACCGTCGGTCCCCCCAAGTCATAATCGTACTGCGACACCACTAACCCTAAACTTCGGGCAGCTCTTCGTGTCATAGAGGCCGCCTTTAAAGCCGAAAACATCATTTTAATGATATTTGTGACCATGTTCTTCTCCCTAGAGTCATTCAGACAGTCTTAGACATGCCTGCGGGTATTGATCACTGTTTATCTCAAGGCCCTGAGGCCAAGGTCGCTGGTCTAAAAAACTTCTAAGAGTGAACTTTCACTCGGGGCTTCCTGAGCCTTTAGTCCCGCGTGGTGCGGAGTAATATGGCATCCGAGCTGCTAAGTATGGCGCTAATGAGAGCTATCTACCTCTATTCTTGCACCGAGGATGAAGATCAATTGTGAGTTGGTCTTGGTGTTGCCTTCATCTCTTTCCGGGAGTACAGCTTCACATAGTACTTTTCGCAGCTGCACCCGGGAATGTCATTGTCAGAGCTGAACAATTGGATCCCCGACAGTATCCCCCCTGAAGCCGATCCACATTCTTCCAGTGAGACTTAGCAGCTGGCTGAAGATTTAGCGGTCCCTGGTGTGGAAGTTTCCCAAATTGTCAGCGGCTCGAAGGAGGACGGTGGAGCGGGGCAAGTCGGTGAAAGGGGCAAAGGTGGGGAGGCTAGTACCATGGCCACTGATGGGGCTGAAGAGGAGGCTGACGCTGGGAAGCCCTGAAGAAAAACAGTCTTTTGTTGTTTGCTTGTTTTTTTCCTTCTGCTTTTTTGTTCCCCTGCTGAGGGATGAAACATTTGTTGGATATTTCTGCTTTGCCTTTCATTCGTATTTGGTATTTAAATGTACTTCTTCCCGAGATGTATTAACTTAGGTCTTTCTCTGGTGCTTGTTATTGTCGTGATCACTATTCTTTTATCTTTGGAATTCAACCTGTACCCGGCTTGCCATCGTGCTAGCTGTTGGGGCTAGCATCCAGGCCTTTACCTATGTTCCGACCAGTGCTTGCTGGCATCCAGGCTTTGAAATTTGGTTTGCACTTTACGCTGGCAGCCTGTGCCAACGTGGTAATTTTAGCCTGAATCAAGTTGTTCTCCGCGCCTTGTGCTTTCGAAGATTCACTTCTTTTGACCCCTTCTTCGTCCTGCAAGTTAAGCCTGAATCAAGCCTTTCTCCGACGCTTTCCGCTGTCAGGGGTTCATTTATTTAGCCCCTTTGATATTTGGCCTGCACTTTACACTGACGGCGCGACAAATTTAGCCTGAATCGGACCCTTCTCCGGCACTGGGTACGGTCAGAGGTTCATTTCTTTAGCCCCTTTGAGATTTGGCTTGCACTTTGCGCTGGGAGCGCAACAACTTTAGCCTGAATCAGGCCCTTCTCCGGCACAGGGTGCGGCTGGAGGTTCATTTCTATACCCCTTTGAGATTTGGCATGCACTTTACGCTGACAGCCTGGCAACTTTATCCCGAATCGAGCACTTCTCCAGCGCTAGGTGGGGCTGGAGGTTCATTTCTTTAGCCCCTTTGAGATTCGACCTACACTTTGCGCTGGAAGCGGGCAACTTTAGCCTAAATCAGGCCCTTCTCCTGCGCTAGGTGCGGGCAAAGGTTCATTTATTTAGCCCCTTTGAGATTCGGCCTCTACTTTGCACTGGCTGCGCGGAAACTTTAGCTTGAATCAAGCCCTTCTCCGGCGCTTTGTGTGGATGGAGGTTCATTTATTTAGCCTCTTTGAGATTCGGCCTACACTTTGGGCTGGCAACGCGACAACTTTATCTGACATCAGGCCCTTCTCCAGCGCTGGGTGCGGCCGGAGGTTCATTTATTTATTATCCTGCACTCATTACACGCATTACATAAAAATGGCAGAGACGTAAATCGAGTTTTCCTTGGGATCATCTTTCTTACATAGGCTTTCAATAAATTTGATCCCTTCAGGAACCCCGTCTCGCCTACCCGTCATATTTAAATAGCTCAAAAGCAGTTATCGTAAGTGTATAAATTTACAATCGCTTCAAGGGTAGTACCTTTTCAGGTTAACTATGTTCCAGGTTCTGGGAATTGGTTTTCCATCCATCGTCTCCATTTTGTATGCTCCCTTTCCCAGGACCTCAGTCACCTTGTATGGGCCCTCCCACACGACATCTAGCTTCTTTTGACCCTGGGCTCGACTTTCTTCATTCTTCCTTAATGCCAAGTTCCCCACTTTCAAGGATCTCGCCTGCACCCTGCTGTAGTAGTATTGTTCCTTCCAGGATTTGTAGGCCGCTTCTATCAGTGCTGCCTTCTCCCTTAGTTAGTCCAGGACCTCTAAGTTTTCCCAGATGGAATTTTCCTTCTCTCCCTGGCTCAGCGGTTTTTCTACTCACCTATTGGGTTTTGTCACTTCTGGGGGAATTATCGCCTCCGTCCCGAAACACAGCATATACGGAGACTCTTCTGTAGTGGTTCTTGGCGTGGTCCTGTATGCCCACAACACCCTCATTAATTCTTCTTCCCATTCTCCTTTGGCTTGTCCCAACCTCCTTTTCATCCCTTGAAAAATCATTCTGTTAGTCACTTCTGTTTGCCTGTTTGCCTGCGGGTGCGCTACAGAAATGAACTGCTGCCTTTTGTTCAATTCAGCATACCATGACCTAAAGGGTTCGTGAGCGAATTGTTTTCCATTGTCACTGACGATTACTTACGGGATGCCAAACCTACACACTATGTTTCTCCAAATGAAAGTTGTAATTCTCCTTCCTGTTATGCTTGCTACGACCTCCGCCTCCACCCATTTTGTGAAGTAATCGATTGCTACAAGTAAAAATCTCTTTCTTCTACAGCCTCTGGGAATGGTCCTGCAATATTAATCCCCCATTTTGCAAAAGGGCCAGGGTGATCTTATATTGGTCATTCGCTCAGCCGGAAGCTTTTGCATCTTCTCGTGCTCCTGACACCTGCGACACTCCTTGATCATCTTTTTTAGTCTGCCCTCATGGTTAGCCAATAGTAGCCTGCCCTTACCGCCCACAACGCCATCGTCCTTGCTCCCTAATGACTGCCACAACTTCCTTCGTGAATTTCCTTGACAATTAAGTCTGCATGTGCTGGATCTGTGCACATAAGCCAGGGCTCTGTATAGCCCCTCTTGTACAGCAGCCAGCCTTGGGCAGCATACTGCAAAGCCTTTCTTCTTATTGTTCTTGCTTCCTTTTCCCCTGTCGGCAGCTCCTCAAGCTCTAGGTATTTGCTGATAGGAGTCATCCAATCGGGCAGCGATCCCTGTATCAGCGCTACCCATCTTGCATCTTTTGACCTGCAAGCCAGCTCCTCAACCAACACTGTCTTGGTTAATTTTGCGTGAGTTAAAGATGTCAGCTTGCTCAACGTGTCTACCCTATGTTTTGCAACCTTGAGACTTTGGTTACATTAAACTCTTCGAATTCATCCGCCAGGCTTCTGACTTTGTCCATGTATTTCATCATTTCGGGCTCCTTGGCAGCATACTGCCCACTATACTGGTTGGCCACCAGCATCGAGTCTCTGTAGGCCTGCATCTTCTTTGCTTCCAACTTTCTTGTTATTTCCATATCTGCAATCAATGCCTCGTATTCAGCTTCATTTTTTTAGGTTGGGAACTTAAAGCTTAGAGCATAGGTCGACTCCACCCCTTCCAGTTCTAATATAACCAAGCCCGCGCCTGCTCCCTCCACTCTGGAGGCTCCATTGACGTATAACTTCCATACATCAGTATCTTTTTTCTCACCCCAACTCGTAAGTTGGGGCTCACCCTCTACTATAGCTTCTTTCATCTTTCCCTTCTTTGGCATTTCCGCAAGAAAATCTACCATCACCTGGCCCTTGATTGCTCTTCTCGGGGAATATTCGATGGCGTGCTCTCCCAGCTCAACTGCCCACTTCATTAATCTCCCTGAGCTTTCCGGCTTAGTCAGTATTGCTTTGAGTGGTTGATTCATCAGGATAACCATAAGGTGCACTTGGAAATACTTCATTAGCCACCTTGATGCATGAACCAGGGTCAACGCTAACTTCTCCTGGCATGTGTATCTCTGTCCAGGTCCTTGTGGAGCCCGGCTGACAAAGTATACCGTTGCTAAAATTTTGTTCTCTTCTTTAACCAGTGCCCCGCTAATGACCTCATCGCTTGCTGCCACGTACAAGTATAGGGTTTCTCCCTTCCTTGGACTGGTCAGCGTGGAATATCTCTCAGGTAGGTTTTCAGCTCCTCAAATGCCTTATCATGTAGCTCTCCCCTTTGCACCGCCCCTTTTTTGTCTATACATCCCTTCAAAGTTTTGAAAAATATGAGTGCCCTTTCAGCTGCCCGTGAAATAAAATGATTCATAGCTGTCAACTTCTCATTCAGGCTCTGAACCTTCTTCACCATACTCGAAGATTTCATTTCTAAAACCGCCTTTATTTTTTTGGGGTTGGCATGCAGGCCCTCGTTTGACACCGTGTGCCCCAAAAATTTACCCGCTCTCACTCTAAATTGGCATTTAGTTGTGTTTAGCTTCATTCCGTTCTTCCTGTCTTCCATGAAAGTCTCATACTGGCTGATTTTTATCACCATGTCATCCACATATACCTCCAGGTTTATACCAATCTGTCCCTGGAAAACTTTATCCACCACCCTTTGGTACATTTCCCCTGCGTTCCTCATTCCAAAATGAACCATACAGTAACCGAAAACCCCTTTCTCCATGATGAATGCAGTTTTCTCTACATCACTCTCCTACATCGGGATCTGGTGATATCCCTTATACGCATCGAGGAAATATTGGGTTGTTGGTGAGAGCGTCTACCTTTTGGTCGATGACCGACAACGGGTAGTAATCCTTTGGGCAGGCCTTGTTCAGGTCCATATAGTCTACGTACATCCTCCAGCTGCCATCATTCTTCTTAACCAATACTGGATTGGCTAGCCAGGTTGGATAAGGAATTTATTCCAGGATCCTTGTTGCAACTAGCTGGGCCACCTCTTTGTTAACTGCTTTATTCCTTTCCCTGCAAAACATCCTCCGCTTTTGCTCGAATAGCCTCTAAAAGGGGTCCACCTTCCATTCGTGACAACTTGCATCTTTCGACACCCCCTTCATATTTTCTGGCTTCCAAGCGAAAGCTTGCCCGTCTTCCTCCAGGACCTTTATCAGCTTGTCTTTCACCTAAGTTGGGAGATTGGTTCCTATCTGCACTGGCCAGCTTTCATTCAACCTTACTGTCTCCACTTTCGCGCCCAGCTTTGATAGATCATTTCCTTCCGTGATTAGCCTGACAAGCCTTACTTTGTTAACCTGTGTCTCATAGCTCATGCTTTCGTCTTCCCGTTTCCTCTTGCTGAGCGCAATCTTGTGGCACTCTCTGGCTCTCTGTTGCTCTCCCTTCACTGTAGCTATTCTCCCCTGGTCGGGAACTTCAAACACAGGTGCAGGGTAGACACTATGCCCTTGAGGAAGGCTAGGACTGGCTTGCCCAGTATCAGGTTGTAGGGACTGTTTGCCTTCATGAATATATACATTCCATGTCCACCGTTTTACTTCTCTCACCTTCTCTCGCCGTCACCGGAAGGAGTATGGTGCCTTTCGGACATACTATCCTATCTGAAAAATTGACCAGCAGAGTGCTCGTATGTTTCAACTTTCTCCAGGTATTCTCATTCAATTTTCCAAAACAGTTCCAATACATAATTTCTGCGGAGCTGCCTCCACCAACATATGGCCGATGTATCCTTTTGTCCATTACCCTAACTGTTATCACCACCGCGTCCGCACCTGCTGGCCTGTCTGGTATCGGGTCACTATCGTCGAACGTTATTGCTTCGTTTGCTCCCAGTTTCCTTTCCTCCGACATTGGCTGCGGGGTTTTCCTGCAGCGTGCTTTTGGTTGAGACTTAGTCCTTCCTCCAACACTTACACCTATGATGGCACATATATATGTTACCATAACTGCTCTTTCTCTTTCACCGGGGGTATTCTCTCTCTGTCTTTTGCGATGCTCATCAACTTTCTTGGCTCTGGCCACCTCTTTTCCTTTATCCTTCCTTCGCTCCCTGTCAAGGCTCCTTGCCTTACCCCAATTTTCTTGTTGTTTACAAAAACCTCCATGCTTATTCTTACCCTAGTAGGTAGCCCTGTTGTGATCCTTCGTGATTTTTGCCAAATGCGCTAGTTCCCCATTCTACACTGCATCCTCTATGTTTTGCTTCAGGTGAATACCATTGTTCGTGCCATTGTCGTGGTCATCTTGGTACTCACAAAATTGGGATTTATTCCTCTTCTCCGGCGGCATCTTCATCCTTGATAGGGCATAAAAAATCCCTTTCCTGCGTACAGGCCAAAAATCTCTCTGGGTGTCTTAATCAGAGGGGTTAAAATTATTTTTGACAAGTTGAACCTGTCGGGCATTTTCCTGCTGCCTATTCGACCAGTCCTCACTCTCTAAGTCCTCCCTTCCAAGTTATCCCTCTCGGCTTTGTGATGACCATGACCTCCCAATGCTTCGTTTCTTCTTTTATCCACAAGATCTTCCATGTGGAAATTTCCAATTCTTCTCATCAACTCATCAATAGTCATTGGCGGGTCCAGTATGGAATCCCGCAACAACAGCTTGTGTCTGAGACCATTCACGAATGTGTCGATTAGGAACTGGCTGCTCCTTTCCTTCACCTAATTTGCTTCATCATTGAATCTCTCCCAGTACGCTGATAGCATCTCCGCAGGCTTCTGCCTAATGGCAAGTAACTTCGATCCTTTCTTTTGAAATTTCTTCCTTTGCATGAAACGGGTTAAGAACTTTTCCTCTAGCTGGCCGAAGTTGTGTATCCTCCCATCTTCCAAGTTCTTAAACAACACAACACCCTGGCCGCAGCTATCAAGGTGGTTGCAAACACCTTGCACCATATAGCTTGCGGTGTCACAAAAGTGGCTATGTTGGTACAAAAGGTGTGCAAATAGTCCTCCGGGTGCATTGTACTGACCCAAGTTCATTGGTATTTTCAACTTTGGTCTACCGTGAACAGTTGTATCCGTTTGGTAAATAGTGAACCCCTAGCCTGCCTGGGCCCTCCTCTTTTGTTGGTGGTGCCTTTCACCAGGTCGGTTCTTTATTCATCTGAAGTGGTACATAACCTTCTCGCAATTCGCGGTCCACCATTGCTTCTTCTACTCCAACTCACCCTTTTTCCCCAAGAGGCAGTACTCTTCTCTCTCCCTGGCCCGCTTTAAACTGTCCAAGACACTTTTCCTCCTCTGGTGGATGCCTCGGAATCTCCCTCTTATTCCGGGAAAAACTCTATCAGGTGCATGTCATGTCTCCCGCCACCGCGGCTACCTGTCCTCCATTTCCTTTAGTTTGTTCATCATCTCTTTCTGGGATGGCATTATCATTTGAAGAATTTTTTAGTTGTTTGCCACCTCCTTCGTCATGCAGATTTGGTGTCTTTCTTCCCTCGGCGTCAGTGTCGGAGTGGGTTCATCCTCATGTGTTGCATCTTCTAACGTCACCTGGTTGTACGGATTTTCTGACATTCTTGCCTCCATCTTCTCCAAGCTGCATGGATGCTAAAAGATTATTGCATCTCCAAAGACGGCGCCAATATTAATACCAAAATTCATAGTATGTCTAGCGATGATCCACACAGGCCCAATATGCACCTGAACCTACAAGACATGCAGAGAGAGGTTAGACAGGCAGGCCCATGGTTGTGCCTGCTCCGACACTCCCATTAGCCATTGAAGCTATGTAGAAACGTATCTAAGTGAATAGTAGATTGATTAGAAAATTTTACCTCGTGTCTTACACTATTCCTTGTTATATGTGGTTTGGTGGTTGATGAGACTGGAGCTGTCCCATCAGCGCCCATCAATACGTTACCTGCGTGACCCCGTGCCCAGGTAGCATCCATGGGTAGACAGGTCAGACGTCCTTGTTTTTTTTCTAATTACTGGGCAGTTAGGCCCATACGTTATCACTCCATATTATGAGTTACGATTTTTGGTTTATGTGCCTATAAAAGGCGAGTTCATGAGGAGTACAAAGCACATAATGCACTTCTCTCTTTCTTCTCTTTTACTGCTTTCAAAATGTTCTATCTCTGAGCTAAATACTTACGAGTGCCTCCTTTGCTGCTTGAGTACACGAGTAAGGGAGGTTTCTGTGGTACCTTAAGAAATGAACGCCTATGTTGAACCTTGCACTACGGGTTAGGAAAATTGTTTTAAGTGCAGTGATTTATCACGCCCACAGTTTTGGTTTTCAAATAAAACTCTTTTCTTCCAAATATGTTTTCGTAAACTACATTTCTTTTTAATGTCTGTTTTTAAAATCATTGACCATACATTACTTTACAAACATTGTTATTCAAATTATACCAATATCAGGAAATACATGTTTGTGTAGAGTGATGATAGGGAGAGTGAAAATTCATAGTGAAACTCATAGTGAATGATGTGGATGCTAGTAAATGACTAAATCACTAATCACATTCTTTAAGCGAGGTGCAACTAATAAGGGATACATTTGTCCTTTTAATATTGTCACATCATTCACTGCGTGAATTCACTATAAGTTTTCACTCTCTTTATCATCACTATTTTTTAAAAATTATAATTTTTGATGAGACTTTCTCTTTATAGATTAAAGATTCATAGATTAGTCAAAAACTTCAATACCATCGGGTCGATTCAGTATTAAGTTAAAAATCCTACTCCCGGTGTCTAAATATTGACACACTTTTCTTTTTTGTTTGATGTTTTAATATTGACACTTTCCTTTTTTTTAGTAAAATTAAGATTGTTTTTATCCACTCAATTAACTTTTTTTACTATCCAATATAAATTTTCTCCACCCATTTTATTTTTAAAGAAAAGTGTGGTCATTGCTTTGGTGATATATTGACCAGAGGGAGCATGGTTTTGCAATTCTCCCTTTCTGACCGGGTCGGTTCAGTATTAACGGGTCCCATCACTTCAGCTCTGAATTGCTGAACAAGAATACAAAGTTCGCCAAAATTCGACAGTGTACGGCGCGTTTCCGTTTATTTTCCGACCAATTTATATACCGTTGATTCCGGCGATTCTCTCACGTCTACGCACTTCGACCGTCGTACAAGAGTTCAGCACAGCGTAGCCTGAGCTGTAGAGAAAGAAGGGAAAAGATGATGGTCGAAGATCTCGGAGTGGAGGCCAAAGAGGCGGCGGTTAGGGAGGTAGCGAAGCTCTTGCCGTTGCCGGAGCTCTTGCAGTCTATCTCTTCGATCAAATCCGATTACATTGCTCGTCAACAGGTAAAATTTATGCTCAATTTTCATTTAGCTCATGATAATTTGCGATGCCGATGGCAAATTTGAAATTCGCTGTATATGTTGTGGTTAACCGTTAATGGAGGTTGCCAGTTGAGGATAATGTTTATTTTGATCTGTATAAGTGTGTGTTTTGTTCGAGATTGGAAATGAACTATATGTTAAATTTTTTAAGGTTTGGAGTGTTTATTTGCGCATTCATACGTTTCCATTCTCTTTTGTGATTCAGGCGAATGACGCACAACTCAGTACAATGGTGGTCGAACAGGTGCGGCGTTCTGGTCCCTTTGTAATTCGAGAACATATCAGGTGCTTGTGTCTTTACACGGCCTAATAAAATTGCTGTTTTTTTCTTTGGTTGCTGAAAAGCAGGTTGAGCAGGCGCGAGCTGGACTAGAAGCACTTAATTTAGCACAAAAGACTATAAACCAACTTCGCGAGAACTTTATATCTATTGAGAGGTACGACAATGATGGAGTGGAGCTTGTACCAGTTGATGCTGATATAGTATTATCGGTGTATGATGTAGGCCTATCTGATAACCTTGCCTTTTTGTTAGGTATTGTCAAGAATGCCAAAATCTTATAGACAACCATGACCAGATTAAGCTCTTGAGTAATGCAAGGAACAACTTAACCACAACCCTGAAGGTAAAGATTCTGCCAGTTAGCTGCTAGTTTGTGGTTGATTAGGATATATCATAAGATAGCTTTCTTTTATTCTTTCAGTACTCCTTCCGTCCCAAATAAGGGTCCTATTGGTTGAACTAATTTAGGCTTACAAATGGGACTCCATGTTTTTAGCATACAGAGGGAGTATTAAGTGGACTATGAATGTAGCCCTTGTGCTGCTTTGTTGATTTAAATCATGGCTGTTTGTTTGCAGGATGTTGAAGGAATGATGTCCATTTCTGTTGAGGCCACTGCAGCTAGGGATTCTTTGAGCGACGATAAGGAAATTATAAACTCTTACGAGGTTGATCTACTTTTTTCTCATTTTTTATTTCATTTGGATATCTGATGGGTAAATAACTTTATACTAACTTGTCCCTATCACCTTGTAGAGATTAACTGCTCTGGATGGAAAGAGAAGGTTTGCTTTAGCAGCTGCAGGATCTCATAAAGAAGAAGTTGGTAGACTAAGGTAAGGATCCCTCAGTTTTGCTATTACTATGATGCTTATGTTGGTTTTGGGTTCCATGTTTAATTATGAGTTACTTTTTTCATTTGAAAATTATTTCTCATTTTATACCAAATCGTCTACTAGCCATCAAGTTCTTTAATTTGAAGATCCAAATGTTACTGAAGTTTGGTTGTGAAGTATGAGTTTGCCCTTCTCTTGTCTTTGTAGCATTTTACCCAAGCATTACCATGCTAGACTTTTTGATATGAGATTTGGTATATGTACTGCTTTGCAGAGAATATTTTGAAGATGTAGATCATACATGGGAGACATTTGAGAAGACGCTATGGGGTCATGTTGAAAATTTCTTCCACTTAGCTAAAGAGAGGTATTCTTGCTCTAAGTTGAGCTTAAATAGATTTTATTTTTTCAGTTTATGTACCTAATTTCATTCAAATTGATTTTTAAATCATCCAAATGCATACATACATAGACATGGACGTAGATATAGACATGCTTTGTTGCAGATAACTTCTGTAATTTGACTTGAGTGCAGATGTTTGAATTGGCTTGTTCGATTACTTCTCTGCCCCCCGGGCACAAGCTACATGATCTTACTTTAATTATAGATGTTATCTTAATCTTATTATTCTGATCCTAATTGTAGATGTTATCTTAATCTTATTATTCTGATCCTAGTTGGTGATCCCATTTAATCTCATCCTAATAATTTGCAAAGAACCTTTAAATTGTTATTATTTAATGCAAGTGTGATGAATTTAGGGAGATCATTATAACTAGTACTCCTGATAAAGTATTCTAGAATTAGGGCTCTTATTTTTGGACCAACGGAGTAATTTTTACTATAGACTACCAGCATCGCATCGCGGTTTTTTCCCTGATTTATTTGCCTATTTCCTTGATTGTTGCTTGGTGCACGGCTTCACTAAGATACCTTTTACTTCCAGGTTTTGATCACTTTATCCTTTCATATTTTCAATTTCTCATGTTTTGAATTTATATTTAATTATATTTCTCTTCTGCAGCCCACAAACACTTGTACGTGCTTTAAGGTATGTGTTATTTTATTTGTATCTCTGTAACTATTGTTCCTAGAGAAATAGAAGTGTCGTGTCTTTCCTGCATATCTGTTGAGGGGGGAGACTCGTATGTTTATTCATGCTCCTTGGTACTCTATTTCAAGTCGTGATCATGTTCATTTATTTCTTATTTTCTCCACATTCCTGGTTCATTCACATGCTCATTTGATATGATCTTTACCCTCACAGGGTTGTTGAGATGCAAGAG
>JAULKM010000002.1:11849873-11860831 GCA_032355605.1 Rubia tinctorum
AAGCACCCTGGAAGCTCTTCCGCCCAATTATTCCGAGCAGGTTTTTCCAGATAGAAGCATTTTTTCTTTATCCTTCTTAATTCGTTAGTAGGATTGAATGTTTCACTTATTATCCAAATGGATTATATGAACTATTTGACTCCAAAAAACCTTCTCTATTTGATCATATGATGCAAAACTATCTTTTGATGGGGTATGTGACGTATGTGACATATCTTAATATATGAGTTATTGTGTCTGGTTTGTTCCAGTTTAGTGTCATATGTGGTGATATTTTTCTGCATGGATAATCTGAGTTACCCTACTATTATCAAAAGATACAAGACAGGACCCACATAATTGATAAAGATTTGGTTATTGTTGTTGTAGGGAACACTATTTACCTTGAGATTGAATTCTTAGAGATTTTACCATCTATGCCTGGTTTTTTTCTGTATTGGCTGAAGATGTTTGTGCATTACTTTCCTGGTAGTGGTTACTATTGTGGATTTTGTCTCCACTTTTGTGTTCCTTCTCCTCCTTTTTTAAATTTCTGGACACTCTCTATAGAGCCAACAGCTTATAATGAATAAAAGCTTGGTGTTTGTACTATCTACTTTTATATACAATGAATGATTAATAGTCGGTGCCTAGATTGACTGTCTCTCTTTTGTGACTTCCACAGGTTAATTTTGAGGATACATGCAAAGGTTTTCTAGAGGTTGCAAAGGTACATTAGATGTCCTCAAATTTTCTCATAGAAACCATCTAGTAACCCATAGTTTTTAAATTATGTTTATTTTGACTCTATCGGATGCCGTATCCAGCTTCACGGTCTTCTAAATCAACCTTGGCGCATCATAGAAGCTTTATAATAAGCCATTGGTTTTTAAATATGTTTATTTGATTCTATTGGATGCCTCATCCAGCTTCATGGTCTTTTATATTACCCTTGACATGAATACTACAGTAACAAAATTATAGAATTTTTATATTTATTTGTGTTCCTTGATTATTGTTGTAATGATATATGTGATGTTAGTTTGAAAACAAAAGTAGTGAGAAAGAACACAAATACTGGCAGGTCTGGCATATATAGATTAAATGAATTTAAAAGAAAATGGGAGAAATAATAAAGATGTTACACATTGGATTCAAATGGGTGTAGAAATGGAGAAGTGTGTTTGCTGTACTTTATGATCATAAAGTACAATTAAATTTGAAAAGAGAAATTTAGAAAACAGTTATGAGGCCTCTGATGCCCTGCGATTCAGAGTGGTGGATGACTTAATTTTGACATGAATAGAAAATGAGAGCAACAGAAATGAGAATGTTGAGATGAGTGTGGAGTACATACTAGAGTATAAAATTGAAGTTATTTGAAACAAAACAGCAGTAGGTCCAATAGATAAAAAAAATTGAGAGACACATCTAAGATGGTTTGGACATGTGCATAAGAGAGCACAAGATAAGATAGCACAGTAAGATACCAAGATGTCTAGAAAATAAAAATCCATTGAACCAGTGTAAATGAGGAAGGGGAACACCCAGTATACTGAGAAATAGACAAAAAAAAAAGAAAAGGAAAAGGAAAAAAGACATGTTAAGTTTAAAATTAAATATAAACAAAGCAATATGTCTCAACCACCATACAGTGGGATAAAAACTTAGCTGTCGCTGATGCCATGCATTCCTTGATTATTTTCCCTTTCCTGTATTCTTATGTTCTGTGGAAAGTAATGTCTAAATTAGTTTCTTGATAGGAGATGGTATTTTGCTTTTGCCTATAGTATCTGAAATGATCAGGAATATCTGTGACTCTGGCTTAAGCATGTTAGGATTGACTGTTTGAACTTGCTTTCATGAATTGTTCCAGAGTATCACTACTATCTGTCGGATTATAATTTACAAGTAGAACGTGCAAAGAAGGATTATTGATCATAGAACTTCCTTTTAAAAAAAATTCTTGATTTTTCAGGAGGCTGTTCATCTAACCGTGAGTGTGATTTTCGAAGATCCTGGCGTGCAGGAGTTACTTGTGAAGCTGTATCATAAAGGTAAGTCTGTGAAGCACTCTACTCATCTCATGAGAGTCAACTCTTTCTATATGATTAATGAAGTGTCTTATTTCTGTGATGTGGGGAGCTTGAATAGTTTCTAGGTTTTTCTTCTTTTTTCTGGGGTGATAGCTCTGGGTGGAAAATTTTCAGATTGGTTGGAAGGACAGGTGACCGAGTACCTAGTTGCAACCTTTGGTGATTATTTTACTGATGTGAAGATGTAAGTGTTCATCGACTCAAGTGATTTGTAACAAAATTTCCAGCCGCATTCAGTTATCACTTCTAGCTATTGTCTCTCCTGTCCCTAATTTATCTTTAATATTTGTTCAGGTACATAGAGGAAAGATCATTCAGAAGATTTGTTGAGGCATGCCTGGAGGAAACTGTGGTAGTTTATGTCGACCATCTTCTCATCCAGGTTCCAGTTCCCAAATTTTGAACTCTTCATTTAGTTGCTTTCTTTAATTGTGTTGTGTATCAGTTAGTTAGCACTATCTCTGAATTGATAATCTTTGCTCGATCTACATTGCAGAAAAATTATATCAAGGAAGAAACAATTGAAAGGATGAGACTAGATGAAGAGGTTATCATGGACTTTTTCCGGGAGTACATCAGTGTTTCTGTAAGTTTAGCTTTGCCTGTCAGATACTATTTTTTGAGTTCTCTTTTCCTACTAATGATTAAAAGGGTTTGTATTTCTGTATGTTCCTCTCTGGCTCTGTGGGAAAATTGGTGATTGTATCACGGAGATTACTATTATGAAATTTTTGTTTGTCAATTTTGACTGTTATGGGGATTATAGTATATGTTATAACAATTCAAAGTTCCATTTTGACAGCCTTATCATTTTACGATTAGCCGCATTTGATGTCAAATATGATTTGTCTAATTGCTATTTTAATGTTGCAATTATTCCCTGTTTTGCAGAAAGTTGAGAACAGAATAAAAATACTCTGTGACTTGAGAGAGCTTGCTTCATCTGAGAGTCCAGATATCTTTACGCTCGTATATACCAATATTCTTGACCATCACCCGGATTGTCCTGTAAGTGCACTGTGAGCTATGCTCAATTTGTTTATGTGTACATTTTGTTCTTTGTTGGTTTTGGTTCACACTTCATGTTGTGGTTTAAAGTCAAATTACATTAGGGCAACTCATGTAATCTACTAATGTAACCTACTACAGCCTGAAGTTGTCGAGAAAATTGTGGGGCTGCGAGAAGGTATCCCGCGTAAAGATGCAAAAGATGTAAGTAAATTTTACGCTTGTTGGAATTCTTATCGAAATTGCAGAAACTCGGTTTCCTGATGAGTCTTGGTTATTATTAATAATTTAATATTGATTTACACTTTGCTGCTGCTGTTGTATATCAGGTTATAAATGAATGCAAAAGCATCTATGAATCGGCTCTTGTTGATGGGAATCCTCCGAAGACTGGTTTTGTTTTTCCCAGGGTCAAGTCCTTACAGGCCAAAGTTCCAATATGGCGGAAGCTCACATAGTCTCACTGCCACCAAGTTCTCTCTGTGTATAGATTGCGTTGCTGTTCGCGTGTAATTTGATTTCATTTCACTTTCTGGCCATTAAGTAAATTGCATTGCTGGTTACATTTGCGTTTGGCCATTTCACTTATTTTAGTTTCTTTCTATCACACGCACTTCATTTCACTTTCTTTGTATAGATTTCACTGCTGCTTTCATTTCGCTTTCTGGCCATTCATTTCACCCGACTGATCTATGCATTAGCAGCATATATCATTTTCCAGATGATCCCCGGGAGTTGGACTAATTCACTAATTCTTGCTATGGTTACTCAGAATTACCACTATTTTACGAGTGCACATGATTAATCATGTATACAGTACATGATAAGAGGAACTGTCTTGACACGTGGTTTGTCCATAACCTTAGGTTAGAGACCTATTTGTAAAATGAAAATGGAGTCATTTTATGTGGGCTGGGTCATTAGATTCGGGTTAGCTCACAATGTATTTTTTCCCCTTCACTCTCAGACAAAACGCGTAGAACACGGTCAATCCCTCACTTCTCCAATTTTGATTGTCCCTTTCTAAACCCTTCCATCTTTGATGAATTCTCCAATTGACCGGTTGACTCTAATCAATCAATCCTCGTTTTCCCATTTGCAATTGGAACAAATGAATTTTTGACCACCGTGTGCACCGAAGCAAATTCGATAGAAGTAGATTTGATCGAAACAGTTGGTTTTCAATATGAAATGGACGAAATTCAGTTTCAAACAGATGAAGCTTCACATGCATCAGATTAATTTCTTCAAATTAATTTTGTCCAAGGCATGACTTCTTCACGTTATTCACAGAGCTTTATCAGTTGAATTTGATGTGAATGAGATTGTTATTTAAGCCCTGAAGCAGCGGATGTAAGAATTTTACTGCTATGAACATGTAAAAAACATGTGGTAACCATTAACACCATAAAATAAAGCTGTTAAATTTTTTTTCTATAACTAGTGCATTTATTAGGTTAAAACATGTATTGTTTACAATAAAACATGCATTGAATTAGAAAAATGTGTAATTATTTTGATTAATTATGAATTTCTGTCACGAGATCGTTTATAAGTTAACTTATAAACCGTATCCGTTTCATAAAATATGAATTTGTAAACCTAAAATTAGTATTTCTTAAAGTACACAAAACAATGAAGACAAACTTATCAGTTTGATGTTTTCACATACTTGCGCATTTTTTTAAACTCACAAAATGTACTGTTTACATTAAAACTTGCATGGGTTAGACTAAAAATGGTATTTCTTATAGTACACAGAATAGAGAATATATAATTTTGTAACTCTTAGAATCTTCATATAGTCAGTGCATATATTACCTTAAAGCATGTATTTTTTACAAAAAAAAAAAAAACTTGTACTACCTCCATTCCAGCCGAATCAACATGCTTTCCTTTTCTCGTCCATCTCAGATAAATCTGCACACTTTCTCTTTAGGAAATATTTAACATGTCATAAGACATTTACTCTATTTGGCAGAGTTTATAAGCTGTTTTTTTATAAGCAAAACGCTTTTTAGTGTTTTGTAAAGTGCAAAAAAATCGCTTAGTTGAAAGCATAAGCTATTTTTGGAGGAAAAACAAAAGTTGATCTCTCCCTACTTTCAAAATAATCCAGTTTTGCATATAACCACAACTTTACCAAATAGAGCCATTATCATCCTTAAGGAAATAAAAATTTACACCATTTCCCTCACAAAAATATACACTCTTAATTTACTAACTTAAATATATCTCAATATTCACACAATTTTAACTCCATATTTACATCGTCTTTTCCCTTATTCAACATAGAATCTTCTAGCTTAATTTCCCGTAACAAACTCGTCATTGCGACACTCTGTCTCCCCGTTTCTTACGAAGGAGTTTTTCTTGCTTTTGCTTGTCTGATTTCTCATCAATCTTACACTGGTGAGATTGTTTTTCATCACGTTCATAATATTGTGAATCCCCTTCTCGTTCTCCATGACTTCGATTTCGGATCTTGAGAAATTATAGGGTAACCTAACCCTGACTAAGACTGAATTGAACCCTCTTTCAATGAATGGTTTACATGATGATGTTGCCGACTTTGATTCAGCAATTGTTGGGAAGATCATTGCCCCTCGGAGAATCCCTCTTGAAGCGGTTTTGAAACTATTCCGGCAGTTATGACATCCTCACAGACACTTAAAGGGTATGTCTCTTGGTGTTAATGATTTCTTATTTCAATTTGATCATGGAGCTGATAAGGCTCGTGTTCTGGATACTCAAACTTGGATTTTTGACAAGTATATAACTGTGTTGCGAGAACCATATTTGGGAATGATTCCTTCTAAAATCTCGTTTGATATGGTTCTTTTTTGGGTTCATGTCTTGGATGTTCCTACAACACTTATGAATGATGATGCTGCTATCCGTATTGGTAATAGCATTGTTTGTTTTATGGAGGTTTACAAGGATTCTAATGGTAGTCTCAAAGGTCAGTTTCTCCGAATTCGTTGTGCCATTGACATCTCCAAGCCTTTGAAGAGGGTACAAGTTATCGCTAATATTACCGGGTTTGTTCCTCTCCAATTGAAATATGAAAAGCTTCTAGAAATTTGCTCCTTTTGTGGTCGAATTGGTCATGTCCAGCGAGATTGTGTATTTCGATTTGCAGCGCCTCTAGAACTCAGAAATAGAGAACATTACGGTCATCATTTGTTTGCTAGAGCAGGCTCTTCACCGTTCCAATCGTTCCATGGTCATGCTGACACTGCTACTTCTTCACAACCATCGGCTGGTGATAATGATTAACAACAACATGATGAATTCGGTATTGCTACATATAGTGTTAATTTTGTATCCCGTTTTTCTTCATCTTCCGATCCTACTGATGTTCCAAGCCCAAACATAAAGATGACTTTGGAGGCATCCATTCCACAATCTTCCGTACCTATTCGACGAGTTTTTTGAAATCTTTATACTACTATTTCAGAAGAAAATATTTCTTCAACTGTTCAAATTGTGGCATCACTTTGGAAGAATTTCCCTCATCCAATTAGTCCGGTGTGAATTCTCGATTTCTGGAACATATTAATTCTAAACACCTTATGAAGGAGGACAATATCGCTGGACATGACCAATTTATGAAGGAGAACAATTTGCTCCTTTTGTGGTCAAATTGGTCATGTTCGGCTTCAACAAGGCAATATTACGGCGGAGATTCAGAACCAAATTTCTTCTTTGCGACAAGAATATTAAATGCTACAGGAAGTTGAGAGTATTATATGGCATCAAAGAGCCAAGCAGCACTGGTATAGAGAAGGTGATCGGAACACTTCTTTCTTTCATCGTTTTGCATCTCATCATAAACGTATCAATTATATTTCGGGATTACGAAATCATGATCATATTTTGAAGACATCTAAGGCAGACATGGAAGATATTATTATGAATTATTTCTGTAGTTTATTCTCCTCTTCAGACCCCCTCTAGTGAGCTTATGTCCCAGGTTCTTGGGTGTTTCTACAAAAAACATTTCTATGGAAGACTGTGATTCTCTCGTTCTGCTATATACTGAAGCAGATATTGCTCGCGCAGTGAAACAAATGCACCCTTTCAAATCACCAGGTCCTGACGGTATGAATCCAGTGTTCTATCAAAAGTTTTGGAGAATTATAAAAAATGATGTTACTGCTTTTGCCCTTGCATTTCTCAATATAGGTACTCTTGATCTATCTATGAACTATACACATATTGTGCTCCTCCCAAAAATTGCTCACCCTGATATGATCACTCAGTTTTGTCCGATTAGCCTTTGTAATGTGGTTTACAGGATTATCTCAAAATTTATTTCTAATCGGCTGCGCTTGATTATTCCAAAGATTATATCAGATTCTCAATCATCATTTGTTCCTGGTCGTCTGATCACTGATAATGTTTTGATAGCTCACAAATTTTACCATACAATGAAAGGCCAGAAATCAGGATTCAAAGGACATATGACTGTGAAATTGACACGAGTAAGGCTTTTGATCGTGTTGAATGGAAGTTTGTGCTTGGTGCTCTGTCTCAATTGGGTTTTCCACCTCCATTTATTACACTAATTGATCGTTGTATTTCAATGGTCTCTTTTTCTTTTCTTCTGAATGGAGGTGAGTGGGGTCATTTAAAACCACAACAGGGTTTACGACAAGGAGATTCTGTCGCCTTTTCTTTTATTATTTGTTCAGAGGGCTTTTCTACCATCCTTACAGATTTGTTGACGGCTGGTAAGATAAAAGGTTTGAGTGCGTCAAGATATGGTCTGTGGATTTCCCATTTGTTTTTTATCGATGATACTTTATTATTTGGGGGAGGCGACTGAAACTGAATCGACTTCTTTGAAATGGGAGATCTCATTGTTTGGGAGTGTTTCTGGCCAATGTGTAAACTATGATAAATCAGGTATTCTCTTTAGTCCTAATACAACTTTGTACATGCGAAGGAAAATATGCCACATTCTAAGTATTCCTAAAGTTTCTTCACATGGTAAATATCTAGGATTTCCATCGGAGGTTGGTCGAAGTAAAGTTGAAATCTTCCAAGGCATTAAGGATCGTATTCGACAACGTGTTCATGGTTGGAATGAAAAGAATTTATCTAAGGCTGGGAAAGAAGTTCTTATTAAATCAGTTCTTCAAGCTATCCCGACTTATACTATGAGTTGTTTACTTAATTTGGATGTTATTATTCGAAAAATACGTTCAATGCTAATAAGTTTTTGGTGGAATGAAAAATCTGCAACAAAGAAGTTACCATGGGTATCTTGGCCAAAAATGACTAGATTAAAATAAAATGGTGGATTGGGTTTTCGAGATTTAGAGAAGATTAATCTTTCTCTTCTCAGTAAACAAGCATGGAGAATGCTTACAAACCTTTCTCTTCTGTTATCACGTGTTTATCAGGCCAAATATTTTTCTTCTACTTCACTTTTGCACTCTTGTTTGGGGAGTAGGCCTTCTTGGGCATGGCAAAGTATCTCTAAGGGTATTGCTGCCTTGAAACTTGGATGCCGAAAAGTAATTGCAAGTGGACATCAAACCAAAATCTGTAATGATCCTTAGTTACCTTGGGATCAGAATTTCTTTGTACAACACCAAAATCATGTTCCGATTGATCTTTCCTTTTTTTCTGATTTAATTGATCATCATTCACACTACTGGAGGGAAGACATTTTACAGCTTTTCTTCCATACAGATGATGCTTCACTCATCAGAAATATTCCCTTGGCTTCAAGTCGAAATCGTGATTATTGGAAATGGCATTATAATCATTCAGGGAGGTTCACTGTCAAATCTATTTATCACGTACTCATGAAGTAGTCGAACAACCTTCAGAACCTACTTCTTTCTCCGACATCCCAATCTGATGTCTTCTTTTGGAAAAAGTTATGGCACTTTCGTATTCCAAAGAGGATTCAACACTTTGCATGAAGATTCACCATGGATTCATTACCGACTCCAGAAAATCTTCGTTCTCGATCACTGGATGTTAACATTCCAAATTAATGTCCATTTTGTCAAGAATAAGAATCTACTACACTTCACTTATTGTTTTTATTGTTCTTTTGCAAAAGCCATTTTCCGAGCAACAGATTTGCAGACTTCAGTATTGAATTGCCTCCAACAAAGATCACACATTTCTTTTCGATAATTCATATCGGTAATGATTCTCCTACTGGCTGAACTTTTTGTGGTTTTATGTGAATCTATTTGGCGACAAAGGAATCTCCAGTGCTTTCAAAAATCATCATGCACAGGAAGCAAGCATTGTCGCAGCAACGACACTTCATACTTTGAAGAGTTTTCAAGACTCAAATCAGTGTCCTGAACGTTTATCGCAGATTAACATACTACTATTCTGCTACGTCCTTCTCCCAGTGGTGTTCAAATTTTCTTTGATGCGGTATTTTCTTCAATGTTTAATTCTGCAGGTCTGGGCATTTATATACTTGATAATATGGTTTCTTTCATACTTGCTCAAGTTTTTCGTCAGACGAACATTAGCTCTCCTCTTGTTTCCGAAGCTTTGGCACTGCGTGAAGGAATTTTGGCTGCAAAACATCTTGGCTTTACTGATGTTGTTTTCATAGGTGATCATCTGAATCTGATATGCATGGTTCCTGGCGACGCCTTTGGAGCTACATGAATTGATAGATAATATTATATCATTGTTGCTCTTACATCGTCTTCACCCACCTTGTTGGATTCCTCACGAGAAAAATATTTTTCTCATTGTGTAGCTACTGTTGCAAAGTCTATTACTTTGAATTCTATTGTGTGGAAAACTCCACCAAATTTCCAGTACTTCAACGATTTTGGACGTATTCCAGTACCATGAAGTAATATAACTATTTCTTTAAAAAAAACACGCAATCTTCTCACAGAATCAAAATTCACACATAAACAAAATTCAAAATCAAAATTTACACACAAATGACAAAACGCAGAAGAATCGACTGAAAATCCCCGCACACAAATGACAAAACCCCTAATTCCGCAATCATCTAAAAAATTAATTTGTTTGTCTCCGCAATCAAAATAAAAACCCAAAATTAGAAATCGATCAAAAGGTAAATCTAGAATTCAAAATCGATTGATAGGTAAAAACCCGTTTGGGTAAATCTTAATGTTCATATCTTGGGGTGGGTGAGAATAGATTTTTTTCGGAGAGGCAGTTGCGAGAGCGGCGGAGTTCGCCGTCGGGGACTTGGCGAGCTTAGCGGCAGGATCCACTAGGCCACACCTTTCCTCACGCTCGAGACCAGGGCTACAAACCGCCTAACTCAAGGAGAGGCCCGATTTCGGAGAAAGATGAGAAATTGGATATGCGGTGGTGCTTGGAGGAAGAGGACGAGGGGCCAGAGAGGGACTCTTTATCCTCGTCTTGCTCCTTTAGCGGGACATCCTTGAAATGGCGCGACGGCGAGGAAGTCGAAAAAGAAGGAAACCGGGAATGTTGAGGTTGAAAGAGACAAGGTTGAAAAAGAACCAGAGTTGAGGTTGAAGAAAAAAACAAGAAGTTGAGGTTGAAGAAGAAAAGGCAAGAAAAGGCTGAAGAAGATAATGTCATTTTACATCACTCACATTAAAATTAGGTTTTTCTCTTTCTGCAGAATTTCCTAGGACAAAGGGAGTATTCAATTTTAAATCAAATAGATATCACAGAAAGTTGGTGAAAGCAACAAATTTGGAAGCATTACATGCTTTGTATAAAAGCCATGCAAATGCTAATAAGTAGAGCTGTCAGTCTCTGACCCGAATCCGAAACCCGACACGTACCGAAACGATCGATTTAACCCGAAAACCGATTTAACCCGAGAGATTTCAACCCGAATCTAAGCCGACACGACCGAACTTCAACCCGAAA
>JAULKM010000002.1:11860931-11875059 GCA_032355605.1 Rubia tinctorum
CTATCTACTTAGTTGTATTTAGTAAGCATATTGGGCTTATAAATGTATTTTTGAGAGGTACGGCGATGACCTCCCAGAAGACACTTGAAAAATGCCTTATGTGGTCCGGTAGAACCCCCTTTAATCACCCATGTCTCCACTAGTGTTACAAACACAATGGTCTAATCGGCGTGGTTTAAAGCAGTGTGGATTGCAGTTTCATTGACAAAACATACTTTCAGTTATTTTTCTAGAGTTTTTGGTTTTGAATATCTATTTTCGGTAGGACTTCTTTTGTTTTCCAAGATTTTATATTCGTGTTGAATTTTGATTCTGAGTATAGATAATGAAATTGCATAGAGTTTTACTCACTCCAACTTTCATTTCCAGTGAATAGAATAATGATACTTAAACCCTAGTTGTTCCTATAAGAATCAATACATTTCGGAAGAAGGTTCCGTCCTAGATATTTTTGTGAGAATCAATAAGATAAATTTTTATTTCTACCTTTTCTATATAAGTTGGTATTTGAGCTAAAATTTCTGACATCATCCCACCAAGGAAAGATGCGCAGGTTCAATTTGATTGCGAGATGGAGGAGCAGTTAACCCAGATGTTCGACAAACCCTTGAATCAACTAGGCCGTGTGGTGAAACAGTGGGCGAAAAGAGTTGTCGCCCTGATAGTTCAGCTTACTCCAAGACGGAGCCAAGCATCGATATCTTCGAGGAGGAGAGCGCCAGATTTCTAAAACAAATTCTTTGTTGCTGGAGAGGACAATAGTTTTGATTGCAACCCGAGAGTTCTATAGCGATTCGTGCCAAACTACAACGCATAGAGCTAGGAATTGGGAATGAGGATGGAGATTGCGAAGTTCTATGGCGACAATCTGGAATCAGAGGGGTTTATAGATTGCCTTCCAACACTGGAGGAGGTTTTCGACATTAAGGGCATTTCAAAAGACAAACGAGTGGTTTTTATAGCAACCAAGCTGTGTCGATCGCGAAGGGATTCTATGTGGTGGCAATACTGGAAGCATACTCGCAGCAAAAGATTTTAAAAAAAGCACCTGCATGCTAATTTTCTACCTTATAACTTCCAACGGCCGATGAATCAATGACTACAGAATTTGAAGCAAGGATCCAAGTTTGTCAATGATTACACCCACTGAGTTTTACTAGTTGATTGCATGGAATAATATTAAGGAGTCAAATGATCAACTCGTAGCCTATTACATTGGAGGTTGAGACTGTCTAATATGAAGTCTTTCAACATGTTATATCTGGTATCTATTGCAGATGCACATCAAAAGGCATTGGCTATTGGAAGTCGGAACCAACGGAAGAAATTTCCATCCGCCAAAATGAACAAATCATGGGACATAGTGATCCGTAGCAGACCGGTGAAGAACAAGCCGGCTGGCACAAAAGGTAGACAGTTTCAGAGGGATGCTAATCGTGGTGGCCTTAAGTGTTTCAATTGCAATGAGTTGGGTCAGAGTCAGTTGGAATTCAAGAAGGCTGGAAAAAGGGTTTTAATGGGTGATGTTGATGGAATAGGTAACAATGGTAAAAGAGATCACATCGTCGTAGTGGTGTATGAAAATGAGGATTCTTTTGAGGAGGAGGTTGTATGTGGACACAACATGACAAGCCCAGTTATAAGGATGACGTGTCTTGAACCAATAATGCCAAGTGGTGATGACTGGTTGGGACACAACATCTTTCCTTCTATGTGTACAATTCTGGGAAAAGTGTGCCAGTTTATTATTGACATGAGCAGCTGTGACCACCTGATCATGGAGAAAACTGTTTTGAAATTGCCCCTACCGATAGACAACCACCCTAAACCATACAAACTCCGGTGTCTCAACAAGGGTGGTGAGGTAATTGTCTCTAAACAATCTCTTGTTCCTTTTTCTCTTGGTACGAGATGTAAGGATGAAGTGTGGTGCAATATGGTTGTAGTGGATGTTTGCCATATGTTATTGGATAGACCATGGGATTATGATTTTAATGTCGATCACAATAATGTACAACTTCATGTTTGGAGGAGTTAGGATCACTCTTGTCCCTAAAACGCCAAAGGAAGTTGCAGCTAAACCTACTGGAGCTCTTGTGACACTCGTACAATTTGATGTGGAGTTGAGCTAAGCAGAGTCCTTATTCTTATTGATCGAAAAAGAAAGCAGTTGAAGGTAGGAAATAACGAAGGTTATGATCCCTATACTTGCAGAGTTTGATGATGTCTTCCCAGAAGAGCTGCTTAAGGGTTTACCATTACTTCCCAATATTCAGCACCGTATCGATTTGTACGGAAGGAGGAAGTAATAATATGGGAACGACAGAACGTGCTATCACCGATGTATACTACCTTTCATAAAAATGCACAAATTGATTTGGACATTGATGACGGAATAATATATAAAGAGGTATTAATCAGAACTAAAACTAAATTAGTACCTCCGTGCCAACAGTTTTAGCCTATTTATTTTTTATGGTTTTCAATGATAGTGTTTGACCGTCAATATCTCTACCTACAATTAATAATTTCGCAAAGAAATTTAATATTTAGAAAATTGATTTATTAAGATGAATCTAACAGTATCTCACATATATTTTTATTATAAATATATCTATTAATTTATATTTATAATTAATGTCAACGTTTATCAAGTTTGACTTGTAAAAAAGTAAAATTGCCAAAACTGGTGGTACGGAGAGAGTAGTTCGCAAAATGAACTTGCAACTGATTGACAAAACCAGTCCCAAAAGTGAATTAAAACCGCTAAACAAGCCCAAAAGAAAGGGCGAAACGATAATAATAATCCACACACAGACGCGCATATTTACACAGTACTTAAATTAGGCTTAACGATGTAATTAAGAAGATTGGATGGTAGAGTTGGTTCCGGGTGGTGCTCCGGTGCTGACTCCTGGCCTTCCATGTCTTCCTCTCGCCGCAGCAGCCTCCAATTAACACACATGCACATAGTTACAGTATTTTAATTTCTTTTGTATCCCAATATACATATATAGACCCAAATTTATGAAAAGCAAGAATTAAAGTTTATTACCGCAGTCGGAGACGGGTCACCGGGTGGATCAACCGGATCCGGCTGTAGCGGCGGCGGTGGCGGTGGATCAAAGCCCAAGCACTTGAGCATGGCAGTTACGGCTTCCCTTAGCAGCTGGCATGGATTCATAAACCCATAGTTTCCACTATTCTCCATATATATCCTGTTTCTTCTTCTTCCTCTTCTTCTTGAATATTCCAATCTCCTGTATTTTGACTATGTTTCTGACGTGTAAGCTGTCTGCATAGACTGAATTTATAACGAGGAGGGAGAGTGTAGTAAATGCTAGTTGGTTCGGTGCGGTTTTTTGTTTTACTTGTTTATTTCTACACAATGGGATTTTATTTTATTTTCCTGAGCACACATGATGGGATTCATTACATCAGATTTTGTGCTTCCAGGACTTAAACCTGGCCCATCTCAGTGTTACGAAGTGGCTCACAGGGTTGCTTCGTAATAAACTTTTCTTATGTCAGTCAAATCTAAACAAAAAAATATTTCAATTAAAATAGTCGAACTTTTATCACATATTTGAATACTTATATATATATAAGTAATAACTTTATCGCATTAGATATGCTTAGATTCGTCGTGACATGTAGTTTTTAAATATCAAATTCTTATATGTTGTTATTGTTCGTAACTATACATATTTAGAATCAAACATGTTTATTGGAGGTCATGAAAAAAATTATGTGCAACTTTGGATGGTACGTAAGGAGTATTCATATAGGTACTTGTGTATATTTCTCATTACGCATAGTAATAAATAAATAATTTAATATTATATAAACATACTTAAATTTATTTAAATAATCCTTCAATCGAGTATGTTCCACTTATAATAAAAATGAGAGTATGTTTCCTTACATGCGGCATGTCCATGAGTATTTTCCAATTATAATAAAAATAAGAGTAGGTCTCTTTACAGCCGGTCTGTCCATAATCTTATGGACATGCCACTTATTTTTTACCTTATACACTTCATTTGTTAAATTACATACTAAATTTTGAAATTATTTTTTATATTATATATATTTTTTATTCACATTCAAATACATAATATTACTTGTTTTAAATTTTAAAATAAAATATTTAAATTTTATATAAAAAATTACAACATTTAATGTAAAAACCACTGTGGTATGTCCATAAACTTAAGGAAAAACTGTCTTTCATGAGACTTTCTCTAAAAAAGAATGCTCGTTTGAATGGGGTTTATAGGATTCCCATCATTTTTCTATTAAGTTCAAATTTGCACAATGTGCGATTATAACAAATGATGTTATGGGATAAATTCATTTACACAAAGATGCTAGTTAACTATTACATTATAATCTAAAGTCTTCGTGACAATAAAAGAGACACTAATGTGGAACATGCCTATTAAAGACGGTTATATCGGATTCGAGAAGAAACTTTTTAATTGACTTCACTTGCTCCGTCTTTGATCGTCAACAATCAAAGGTTAATAGGACCCAAAAAATATTGAATCGGAAACAATTAACCCGAGTTTGGAACTTGAATCGGAGATCCCAAAAAACTGTCGGAAACCAATAGGTTTCCAACCCCAACACCCCTTGCACGCAGCAACACCACCGCCAAAAACCTGCATGCACCATTTGCACCGGCTTAGGCGATGTCACAAATGGGGCTGAGGTGGAGTTAGGGCGGTCTGAAATGGGAAGGCGGAGCCTAGGTGGTGAGGTAAAAACAGTGGTCGGGCTGAGGCGAGACGATGGCGGTGAGGCAATGCGAGACGGTGGGGGTGTGGCAAGGCGGTGAAGTGAGGTGAGGCAGCGCATTGGTCGGAAGCACCTTGAGATAGAGGGTGGGAAGTGGAGAGGTGGAATTGGAGAGAAAAAAAGAAGAAGTACCAATGGCGGCCAAAGCTAAGGAGAGAAATGTGATTACAAAAAAAACTAAGGAAAAATCTCAATCCAATTGGTTTTATATAGTTAGGCTAAGAAATCTAACAAAGACACATACACTACTGCAGAACAGGTACATAAGCACCAGTATTTTTCTATATAGACACCAGTATTTGGCCAAATATAGGTGCCTATTTAGAAAAATGTTGGTGCATATGTACCTATTCTGCAGTACTGCTAATCAAAGGCGGTTCTACAATAGAACCGCCTTTAATTGATTTCTATAAAAGTTGGAACCGCCTTTAGTTGATGTCTGAACCGCCTTTGAAAAAGAGGGGAGCAGAAAGAGACAAGTTATGAACTCAGAACCTCTATTAAAGGTGGTTCTACGATCTGAATCGCCTTTAATCGTTGTTTTGATGTATTAACTGCCTTTAAAATAGAGGGGAGCTGAAAGAGACGAGTTTCGAACTTGGAATCTCGTTTAAAAGCTATTGTCGTTAATAGAGTCTTTTCCACCAGTGAAATATACAAAGACACTAGTCGTTGCTATATTTTAAACAAAGATTTATGTGGAAATGAGAAGGACACAGAAAGGATAAGTGGTTCACACTATGTAGTTGTCTGATCATATCGACCTAAGACTACAAAACAAACCAGTCATAATATTGAAGTATTAAATGAAACGCACGCAAAATAATCCATCCACTCTTCTGATCATTTTTAAGTAAAACTAAGTTTTTATTAAAGTAATGAGAGATCAAGTTATGATTTTTCCTTAAAAGTAACATCAACTTTTAAAATAAACAGTTTTCAATCAGTTTACTAAACTATTAAAGGACTTATTCTCTAAAGTTTATTTTGGTTGATTGAACTGAAAATAAGTGTATTGAAAAATAGTTATATTACATGATTAAATTAAGTTCAATTTCATCAAATCAAATTTATACTGAACTGAATTGAATTGACCTGAATTAAAGTGCATAAGAAGTGGGCCAAAGTGTTTCACTTATGAGTAAAACAATTTATAAATCCAGCCAAACATATTATTTTGAGGCCCTATTTCACATTGACAAAGTCTTCTATAAGACGGTATTACTGTAAGATCATGGATTAAATTGTAAAGAATTCAGCGTGAGGTTTCTAATTGAAGTTTTAAAAGTTCAGGGGTTGAATGTGAAACTTTGTTATTTACATTTAATTCCAGGTATAAATATCAATCTTTCTTCTTCTTCTCCCACAATTTTCTGACATTTTCTCTCTCCTCTCCTTTCTTCTTCTGCGTTCTTCTCTCCCCTTTTCTCTTTTCTCTGCATTCAACATCTTTCTTTCTTCAATTAGACCGCTCTTTTTCTTTGTTCTCTACCATATTTCTTACTCACAGTGATTGAGATGAACGCAGGGAAGATGCGCTTCATTTTCTAGAAATTTTGTCGGTTTTAGCATTGAATTTTGGCTATCTAACACAATTCGACCTTTTTTTGTACTTATCTTCGCAGGCAATGTCTTCGCTATGATTTTTATGCATATTTTGTTGTTTTTCCAATTTTTGTTTACTTTCTTTGGTTCATGTGATTTTCTAGGGTTTGTGTAGGTTATAGTGAGTAACATTTGGGGACTTCTCTGTTTTTTTGTATTTTGTGAGTTGTTTATACGGATTTGTGCTAATAGTATTGCTACTGCTATTTGTTAGATGTCTAAGAAGACTTTCCTCACGTTGTTGCAATCGAGAAGGAAAGAGGATTCATAAGTTTTCTTAATTTTCATCAGTGATGTTTTAGATACAGTTATTGATGTTTATCGTTTTCAGCTTGATGTTTCATATTTTAGGCTTTCAGCATTGTTATCCGTGTTGGTGTGATGTTTCAATTTTAGCCTTTGATTTTTGTTGTGTTTTCATGCTTGAATGTGCAATTGATTGTGTGTGAGATCCTAGGGTTTTGTTACGATTTTTGCTAATTTTTGTGTTTTTTGTTGTTGTTTCTTATATGTGTAAGAATGATTGTCCACTGTTGTTGATATCGAGAAGGAAAGAGGATTTGTAAATTTTTGTTATTTTGCAGATGTGATGTTTTAATTGCTGTTGTTGATGTTTCAGGTTTTATGTTTGATGTTTGATGTTTCATGTTTCATGTTTAGGTTTTAAGTACCGTTAATAGTGTTGGTGTGATGTTTTAATTTCAGTATTTGATGCTTGTAGGGTTTTAAGTGTACAGTTGATGCTCAATTTTGTTGTATTTGATTGTGTGTGATATCTTAGGATTTTGTTACAATTTTTGTTAATTTTTATGTTGTTCTTAGTGTTTCTTAGATGTCTAAGAATGCTTGCCCACTGTTGGCGCAATCGAAAAGGAAAGAAGATTTGTAAGTTTTGTTATTTTTCATAAGTAATGTTTTAGATACCGTGGTTGATGTTTAAATATTGTATTTGATGTTTTACAATGTAGTTCTCAGTCATGTTATGTGTTCTATTGTGATATTTTAATTTCAGGTATTGATTGTTTTTATTGTTGTACGTGATGTTTTAATTTTAGTGTTTGATGCTTGTGGTGTTTTCGTGCTTAAATGTGCAATTGACGTGCAGTTTTGATTATGTGAGATATCTTACCGTTTTGTTACTATTTGTGGTATTTTTTGTGTTATTGTTGTTGTTTCTTGGATGTCTAAGAACACTTGTCAATTGTTGCTGCAATCGAGAATAAAGTAGGAACTGTAAGTTCTTTTTTTATCTGTGATGGTTTAGATACTGTTGTTGATGTTTTAGGTTCTATCTTTGATCTATCATGTTTAAGCTCTAAGTATTGTTATGTGTGTTGCTATAATGTTTTAGTTTCGGTGTTTAATACTTGTGATGTTTTCATATTTAAGGATGCCGTTTATGTTCAGTTTTGTTTTTTTGATATTTTAGTGTGTATTGTTGATGTTTTTAAATTTTGATATTGATATTTAAAATGCTGTGTTTGACATTTCTCAATGTAGTTGTCAGTGATGTTATGTGTGCTATTGTGATATTTTAATTTTATATATTGATGTTTTAATTAGTGTATCTAATGTTTTATACTTATTTTACAGGAATACTTTCCAAGCTAAAACTCTACGATGTTATTGATGAGATTTTAAAAAATAATTACGAGGTATCATGCTCCCAAAGGTGTTCCATTGAATAGAGGACTGAAAATGTACCTTTGCTCATAGCGTTGATGGAGTACAAGAGCCCTCCTCTTCGAAACCAACATGAGAGAAGGAAAGTTTGTGAATAAGCAAATAACGAAGGAAAACAAGTCAGGGAAAAAATAGAATTTGATTGTTTGGGATGTATCGTGTGAGAATGATGTTTAATATTGGTTTATTTGTTAGAGCCGAGACACTAGATTATTGTTCATGCTTTAGGTTGATTTGGATTTTTTTTTTCTATTTTTGTGTTTGTGGGTTTTAGGGCATTTGAACCTTTTTGTACATAATGATGTTTAATGATTTGAATATTATGAGGATTCACATTTTCATATTGTAATTTTATATGTATTTGTTGTGGCAGTGTTGATTTAATGAATTCCTTCGATTTTGAATTGTTATCGTATGATGTTTTATATCGTGTTCATCTGTAACATACATAAAGTTATACGTATCATTTTACATCTAAAAATATCATGTAAAAAAATAATAATAGTTTCAGTGGATAGAAGCGGAACGTCAAAATAGTTTTTCAAATGCTATAAAAGTGTAATGTATATTTTCATCTTATTTTAATAATATGTTTTACAATGTTAGTTTGATATTTTAATTTTCTAATTTGATGTTAAGTAATTTTTATATGATGTGTATTTTTTTAGATGTATATTTTCATCTTATTTTAATAAGATGTTTTGCAACGTTAGTTTGATCATATATATTTTTTAGTGTTTATTTGATTTAAAACTATTTCAATTTTGACCTAATCTTTTAGTGTTTTCATTTGATGTTTAACCATTCTATTTTATTTATATTTTTAATTTTCTCTTTGATGCCTTAAAGAATTTGTTTACCGTTTTAACAAATTTAATGTGATGTTATATTTTAGTTTACCCATATACAGTAGGCTCAACAGGCCCAAAATAATGGGCAATTGGCCTAATTTGGTTCAGCATTTTCTGTTCTAAATCCGGCCAACAACGGACGATGCAATCACGAGCCCTTCTTCAGCGCTCCTCTCCTGTTGTCTCCCCACCAACGCCTAGCGGGGAGCCTTTCCCACAGCCTGCTACAGACACCTCATCTGCAAATGAGCCGGCACCTACAGATGATCCCCTAAAGGATGCAGGGGCCACTCTGAAACTAGTGTCTGTGGTTGCTTTAACTGATATGCTTTGGCTGATTTGAGAGGATCAGGAGCAATTCTTTAGTCTTGTTAGTGTTTAGATGTGGTTTTGTCACTTCTGAATCAACTACTTGTGTTGATTGGATTCTTTGCTTTTTTTAGAAACGTTGTCAAAGCTCCGCCGAGGTCTCTGAAAAATCACTTCGGCGGTTTTCACCGGAATCGATTCTCCGTCTTTTCCTATTCTCCATCTTCTCTGCCTCTCCAATTCTTCATCTTCGCCGGATTCTCCGATTCTCCATCTTCTTTGATTCTCCAACTGAAGACGATGATGGCAGGATGGTCGAAAAACAGCATTGGCACGGAGAATATTGACGTCGGCGACGGAGAAAGTGATGCGGCGAGGTGACGGAGAAGGCGGAAGAAGGAGATACTCAGTTCCGTGATTATTTTCTGTTATTTGTTGTTTGGTCCCCACATTTTTCGCATTTTTCATTTATTAGCCCGAGTCCAAAGTATTTCAAATTCTGCCCCCGAATTTTGATTTGCTTTTTTGCTATTTTCTCTCTAGTCTTTGGTCTCACCATGACATGAGACGGTATTGACGGACTCTTTCACATTTTGCAAGAAGTAAATTGAAAAGTAAATTTGAACCATACGCATGATCCGAAATGAACTACTCATGACGCATATGAGCCATACATTTATCTTCTTTAAAAAAAAAGAAATAGGTAGGACAGTTTTAATGGGAATTCAAATAAAACAATTAGGATAAGTTTATAAGTGGAACGAAGGATTAATGATTAATTACTTAAATTATACGGTCAAAATTAGCTATAGTTTTAGCTAGATAATTAATATAAATACAGCTTCAACCAGAATTGAAGTACCTAATTTCATTAATTAGAGATTCTCGAAACCAAACAGATGGTCTCAGAAGAAACAATTTTGATTCTTTGTGCAAGAAGAAAACAAACAAATGGGTGCTCACTATCACCAGATGCAGAACCCAGCCATGTATCATGGGGATGAAGTATTGTGAGGCGACCGATGCAAGTGTCAACTGCATACTGCCAAAATGGCATCTCTGTTTTATTTGCCTAATCACTCCTTATCTACCCTTTATTAAATTAATATGTCTTCAACTAAGATTCTCGTAATTTCCTCTTGTTACATGATTATTGTGCTATTTACTTTTTACAGTTTTCAATGATCATATTTGGCTGTAAATATCTCTACGTAAATATAATAATTCTGCATAAAAATTGATATTTAGAAAATAAATCTAACAATATCTCACATGATATTTTTATTATATGTTTACTAGTTTGCATTTAGTGTCAAAGTTTAAGAAGTTTGACTTTGAAAAAGTAAATAGACCAATAATAATGGGATGATGGAGTATTGTTTAGTGTGATAGGTGATAGTCATCGGTGCAAAAAACTTTGAGATCAAATTAGAAGTTTAATTCCTAAAAATTGTGCTTTTACCTCAACTCTTTTACCTCAACTTTTGAAAAAAAATCCGAAATCGAAGAAAATTTTCTTTTACCTCCGTTTTTAGAAAAATAGTTGTAAAAAATATATTTTTACCTCAATTTTATGTAAAACGGAGCTTTTACCTCATCTCTTTTACATCGGTTTTTTGGAAAAAATATATTTTTTATCTGAGTTTTTGTAAAATTAAGGTAAAAATATTCCTTAGCTGACGTCGAATTCATGTTGGTCAGTGCTCAGTTGTACCGAAAAGTAACCAATGTCGGCTGATGGTCGTCTGTTGACCAAGTGAAGACATGGAACATGCACTCCAACATCGGCTTCTTCATAATTAATAAACGAAAGCTAAACTGAATTGTAGTCGACATCGTTTGGAATGGGCCGAAGGCATAATGGTGAGTCTGAACTGTTTTCGGTCGTCGTTACATATTAATTGTGATTGATGTAACCGACATTACCTATTAGTTAAGTTGTACCAAAATAAGAGCGGTGTGTCGTCGTCGGTTCTGTCAGTTACAACTGATGTCGGTTTCATCTTTTTTACCAATCGATTTTGGTATACACCTCCCTCAATCATGCAATGTCCAAAAAAAGATAGCATCTCGATTCCAGCTAACTAGAAAAGTGTACAACTTGCTTAGTGAAGAACAAATCTCGCCGGGTTTCCCCTAACCAAGCAAAGTCCGAGGCTAGGATAGCACCTCGCTTTTCGAGAACCGCTCTAAGTGAACCAAGAAGGAAATATGACTCTTACACACAATCATGCCACTAAGATCACGATCTAGGAACATGGTCCACAATTAGCAAAGAATGTAGTGACCCTAACTATAAATGGATGATCCAAACAATCATAGAGGTAATGACATTTTCCCAGTTACTATTCATACATTGAATATACACTAACTTAGGCATCCGAAGAGGATCTCGGAGTCATAAATCTAGCATAGAGCATTGCTCGATTCCAAATATTATGTTGGTTCGAAAAGAATCACCTGCATCAGTGGCGCCGTTAGTGGGGATCCGTTTTTTCTTTTCAGGCCTTCATGGTATCTGGAGGAGACCAGGCTGCATGCCAAAAGAGGAAAAATAATAAGTTTGGAAACAATTGAACGTGTTAACAACAAGGAATATAATGAACAACCACAATTAACAGGTGACAGTTAACCACCATAAGATACAAGGTCGATGGAGCCAACTACAGTATAAGCTTGAAAATCTTGACAAGGAAAAACTAGAAAGCCTCGAACAGGCGGTATTGGAAGGAAATGACAAAGAAAAATAACTATAGGATTGACCATCAACAAAACACAATATTGACGAAGCTAGTCATAGGACAAACTAGAGAGCCTCGAACAGGCAGAATTGGAATAAAGTGGCAAAACGAACCAATTTTAGTCACACAACATCAATACATCACAACATTACATCGTCATATATAAGGTACGTTTACACCCTGGTACGCAAGATACACCTCGCGAAACATAGAATTTCATTCATATAATGCTTAGAGACAATACTTCTATATAGAAGAACATGAATTCAAAGAATTAGAATTGTCACGTGACATAAAATACGAGATTCGCATAATCCAAGAGGCTTATACTGGTGGAAACCTATCCCCACACTAGAAAATGTATATCTCGCGAAGAAACGGACATAGGACCACTACATAACAATAGCCATACATTATACCAAAATTGGTATAACATGTATAGAGTTGAGGATCTCAGAAAAAAAAAAGTTTAAAATGAAGATGATACAACCTGGTTAAGCTTAAAATCTTAAAAAATATAACTCGACAATATCTAGAAACTTTGAATGATGGGGAATATAGTCCAATCATGATAAACACTAAATAGGCCCTACATAGCCTTCTAATAAATGGGATGGTAGATTTTATCCCCCATTCTTGTTTACAATAGTGCCTCTAGAAATACCGCTATTATAACGGTTCGAAGAAATAAGTGCAGCAGTAAAAGAAGTACAAGCGGCTACTTAGGTTAGAAACACCACCTGCACTGTACGTCTCCTACTCCCAATGGTAATTTAGGGTGGAGCTGGGCGATGAAACCCACAATAGTTCTTCTTTGTACCCGATCAACGACATTATGAGATAAGGTTATTGAAACGCCATCTTCCTCAACTTCACATTCACTAATTCCACTCGCCGATCCTACCAAAAGACAACAAAACTAAATAATCAAAACTTGTAACATAGAAACGGTAAGTATACATAATCTACAATACCAACTAAACATATCTCACCAAAATTATCTAGATCCTTCATTAAAAAATTGATAAAGAACTCAACCATAACCATAAATAAAACCACAGTCTGGATAACTATCCATGCAGCATAAAACTCATGAAAATACACCTATCACCATGCATTTAATTAAACATGCTAGGATAAGAGTCCTTATATAGGCACAACAAGCCTAGGTAATCAAATATTTATTCAAAGTACCCTCACAATCCTTGAAAAACCAACTAGTGAAAAAATGGCTTAGGAAAACAAAACGACTTATTTCAGAAAATTCAATGTAAATGTTGCATCCATATCTACATATACGGCCCACTAAAAGCCCAAAAACATCTAGGATCGAAGTTCAAGCCTTGCTTAAACACTTGGGAACCAACCAACTTGAGGGTGCTACACACTTCTACCCCCGAACCCCTTATATTTGCAAAAAAAAATTATAAACAAAGCATATACTGTGGATACATGTAATGGAAACCAAGATGCTAAAGCAGCAATGCCATTGATCACACTTTGCATATGCCTGGAACACCACCGGCCAGCGATATGAGTGACTGACTATTAATGCTACATAGTTAACACCATGAAATGCGTCCCAACATTTGCTAGTTTACAAATATAAAATATTATATACAAAAATAAAACAAAGAACACAAAATATCTATTTAATCAACAAAATTTCCCAAAATACAAGGCCTCACAATCGACCCTCCAAAAACCAACATTTCATCATAAGCTAAATCTGAGCACCAAAAACAAAAACTTCCATCCTAAACTTCATTCTAAACATCAATTCTAAACTTTCTTCTGTACATCTGAGGACCCGACACTATTAGAAGCTAAACCATTACCAACTCTTGCGGGCATACTAGTATGATCAATTATCATCTGAATCTAGAGGTGTTGTTCCTCTCAGCAACTCAGCTATCCTATCCCTAGAAGCTCTTTCATTTGCCAAAGCTTTCTCAGCCCCAACCTTCTCTTCTGTAAACTCATCATTCTCATTTTATTTAAACTTCTTGAATTTTAGCAATCGAACAGTTAGTATTGGGTATGGATTCTTGTTGCGAGCAATCATGATCTGACCTCAAATGCATGTGTTTTCCGGAGCATTTAACATCTCTTTTGTAATCATTTTGTGGTAAGATTGCT
>JAULKM010000002.1:11875159-11915725 GCA_032355605.1 Rubia tinctorum
TTGCATAATAAAACTTTAATATTGCAACAAAGATCTTTTACCTTTTATTATTATAATTAAACCTCGTCTTTCCATAATCTTATGGAAAGACCGTCTTTCCCAAGACTTTGCTGATTTTGTATGTTAAATATTACATATGCATTTAATTGAGTAATTTTTGGTATTTATTAGGTATCTGTTAGGTTCCCATTAAGTTAACATAATTTGGGACCCATTGGGATCAAAATTTCCCATTAAATATAATCATTCTCATCCCGTCCAATCTCAAAAGCTAATGGGTATTTAATACCCGATCCCATTAACTATTCATTTATTAATTTCTCAACATATTTCTTCCCAATTCCGCCCAATTGACACCTCTAGTCCTTTCTAATCTTTCTTAGTCAACTCTAACTTTTCTAGTACTCTCACGTAGGGCTGCTATTTTGAGGCAAAATACCGTACCAATCAATTTACCAATCGAACCACATTCCATTTTCACTGAAAATATTGGTAACAAGTGATGTGGTATGATAGTACTGTACCACATATTTTTGATTATATGGTAATGACATTGAAAAAATATTACCATGGTTATCCGTACCGTACCACATATTTATGTACTCCCTCCGGTCTCTAAATATTGGTACACTTTACTTTTTTGTTTGGTCTTTAAATATTGACATCTTACTTTTTTGGTAAAATTAAGATTGTTTTCATTCACTCAATTTACTTTTTACTCTTCCAATACAATCTCCTCCAATCATTTTACTTTTCCAAAAAAATGTGTCCATTGGCTTGGTGCCAATATTTAAGCACCATAGGGAGTATTAAAAATATAACTAATATTATGTGAAATTTGAGCTTTTATTTAGTTATAAAATTTAATCATTTGTTAATATTAGAACCAAATTATTAATTTAAATATGTAATTTATATTTTTGTTCCAATATGTTGGATACTTGTAAAAGTTTAAAATATTTTCATAAACTAGATTTCTTGACAACTGACATTTTTGTTCTAAACCTTAAAAAGTTTTAAAATCGTAATTCTCTTTTATTTACTATAACTTATTTATTATACAAAGTTTTGTTTTGGATCGAATAACCGAGAGACGAAGGCATTTTATATTTGATGCAACTAATGGAGTAATTTGATTTGATTTATTTATTGCAACACGATTCGATTCTATAATTTTGAAAAACTTTTTAAATGTATCGTAATGTATAAATAATTATAGTTCGACCTTTAAAATTATTGAGATGACGTTTTTCATGATTGGTCGACCGTTAGTCGGTCTAACAAAATACTTTCTCTATTTAGTATAATTCTTATTTTGATGTTATCTTACTTTATTATTATTATGATTAGAGAATATTTAATTTTCTAAAATTAAATTATACAATAATTTTTTTAATGATTTATAATTTGTTTTATGAGAAATTAATCAATTCATTATAACTTATATTTGGTGATATTATACTATACCGTACTGATACCAACCAACTTTTGTACATACCGATGTGTTGGTATGCCGAGAATTTGGTACGGTATTGGTTTTTAAAAGTGATATACCGACATTGTAGGTATGGTACGTGGTATTAGTAAAAAGTGATGGTAATCATACAGAATCCACCCCTACTCGCACGAGGAGTTTTGTACATATTTCTTTTTTTCGTCCCAATGGAATATGCACACTTTAAAAAAATCACATTTGGCAAATTAAGACATGGTGTTACAATTTTACCCATACTAAATACAAAAAATAACACGCAAAACCAGCAATTAATTCAACATTTTTCATCATTAACACCATTTAATACCCTGACTTATTGTCTATAATCATTCAAATTTGAACAGAACGGTTGGGCTGAAATTTATTCCTTCCACCGCCCATGATTTATTCTCTACACTCATTCAAATTTGAGCAGAACAGTTGGGCTGCAATTTATTCATTTCACCACCCAATCGTCTTTCTCCTCCAATCAATGCTTATCGTGAAACGTATTTCACATGGGCATGTCTCCACTGGTCTTATCCCTTCATATCTTTGGATTCTCTCCTTTATTTCCCACTATTCAAAACCCTATAACACCAGACGCTCTCTTCATCTTCATCTCATCTCTCTCTCCATCTCTAATGCTGCTCCCAAAGCTGAAACCCTAGATCTTATTTTACTCAATCCTCACCGATTTCTTTTCGATTCTCTCAAACCTTTGTGTGATAATAAAAAATCCGAACGTTACTGCTCATTCAATTACCCATTTTAAACCTCTCCCGACAAATCGTGCCCAGGGTGCATTCGTTGTTACGTCTCCGACACCTACAGTAGGTTGGAGTTCGTACAAGAAATAGAGGCGGATGATGCAACCTTGAAATTGAGGGTTGACACCTTCGCAGATGACATGGTAGTGCCGGTTGACTATATCGGCTGATATGGGTTAGATCCGGTCATCTTAGGTATCGTCGTGGATGATTTTGTGGTTAACAGGCCCAATAGGCCGTTGCATGCAGCCGGAGAAGGCTTAAACTTAGAGCGGCGGGTTGATTTTTGCTCAGATATGGTGGGTGAAGATAAACACCACATCGGAGATGATAGGGATTCACGTTGCTCCTCCTCTGCGGAGTTGTCAGCGTTGGACGGTGCCTCTGACTCTGGTAACCACTCTGATGACATTTCGAAGGGTAACAATGCTCTGATATATCTATAGGTATCCAATTATCGTGAGATAAGGCAGAAGGAGCGACTCAAAAGGAAAGCCTCCACTAGTGATTATTCCTCTGGCGCCAAAAGATAAGTTAAAACCCTAACTTTATGGCTATTCGTGATGCTTTCAGTAACTTTAGACTATTATCCATAACCCTAAAGTGCTTACTATGCTTTATTTTCTGATTCATCAGCTGTGGTAGCCACCAAGATGGGACCCGGGAAATAAATAGGCGAAATAAATATATAAAAGGCATCCTCCCTCTCGGCTTCAAGTTTTGAAGAAATTTCTGGGATCTTCATGCTACAGTGATATCATTCTCCTTTTTTTAAAAAAAAAAATCATGCAAGGCCTATTGGTGCCAAAATTTGTGCATTTTCCATGCTTAAGTTTCTGATTGCTGAGATGTTTTTATGTTTGGTATAGTTTTTTGGATAAAAGGTGCATCTTCTTTTGCCTGGTTTTGCTTTTTGGAAAGAAAAATAGCTCGTGTTATGCTTTGTATGATTTTTCTGACTGGTATGGTGTTTGTAAAAAAATGCAGCTTCTGGTTGTAATGTTTATGTTGTTGACATAAATGTAGGGTTTAAACTTATCTTTTACTGTTTTGTATGATTTTTCTGACTTTGTATTCTTTGACTGTTTTGTATGGTTTTTTCTGATTAAAAGTGCATCTTCCCTTGTCGGGTTTGCTGTCTGTAAAAGAATACATCTTGTGTTATGATTTGTATGTTGTTTTTGCTTACTATGGTGTTTGGAAAAAAAATGCATCTTCCTTAGCCCGATTTTCTATTGCTAAAAAAATACATCTTCCCTCGTCGGTTTTGTTGTTAATGTGTGGAATTTAGAATAAATCTTCTCCTTCCCTTGCTTTTATGTTGTTTTGGTATGGAAAAAATAGTTTTCCTATGATTTTTCAATAAAATGGTTCATTTTCGCTCGCTGTTGTGAGTGTGTTGATTTTTTTTATAAAAAAATCAACAGTTTGCATAAATGAAATTCATGCATTCAAAGTTTGACAATTACATTTCATGTGGGGTTGGGGTGGAACATCTCAAGCACAACAAACTGGAGCTATTCATGGCTTGCAAAATTAGCCACCTAACCAAACCTCAAAAATGAGTTAAAATGCCCCATGTTGAATAACCTAAACTGGTCATTATAGGAAGAATGTTTGCATCTATGCCTTGAACTTCCAATAAGTGCTCTATGTTTCCCCTTACCACATCTTTGTTACTTTTGGTAGTCTTAGTAACCTCCCCTCCCTTAGTAGCCTGTCCTTGTTCATGTGTGGCATTCCGTAATTGTTTGACCCCCGAACCTTCATTATCTCGATCATAGCCTGCTAATGTGTAATGAAAACTTTGTTCAATGTGTTGGCATCCTCCCTTTCAAATGCTGAACATACTGCTTGCATTAGCTGAGGAACATTTGATGACGCATTTTCTTGCTATAGGGATTGTATGGAGCTGAAAAGGCCAAGGTCTAAAATGTTTAAATTTGGTGAGTTTGATGGTTGACTCACCAGATTTATATTAAAACCATCAGACCCGACCACAACCCTGAAATATGGATCATTGTTCCTTATACGTGGTGTTGCATTATCTTGTTGAATCTGAATATTTCTGCTCCTGTTTGCTGGCTACTTTGCTTTGATTACCGGTAGTATTTCTGTCATAATTTTTGTCCTTATCACATGTCGTTTAATTTTGGGTACTAGCACTAACTCGAATGTTCCAACAGGTTTGTTTATGATGTTGTTGATTGCCACCTATTCTTGAACAAATGGGAAAATACCTATTTTCCCATAAAAAATTACCTGCCCCCGTTCCACAAATAGAGGTCTACTAACAGCACAAAATGAACATTAATTAAGGTTTTGGGACTTATGTTTGCAGATACGAAATGACTCAGGCTCACACTGGGCTAACAAATATCTTACAGTGAGTTGACTCAGATAGATCCATATTTCATCAATGTGAACAATTTGGTCCATATCTTTGAACAGCGGATTTGTATCAAGCCTAGATAAACAGAATCTTACCCGTGATATCTTGTTCATTGCTGTTAGAGCTGGTTTGATACTGTTTGTGTGACTCATGATTGTCTTTGCTATAATAACTCTTTGTACATTGGTTTCCCTATCCCTAAACTCGTTGTTGTCTCTCTAACAATCCTTCTTTTAACTGCATGTAGCGCTCACAGGGTATCCAGGTCTATGGGTTTCTTGTTGGCCGGAGGGTGTCCATATGTCTGATGACGGAGATCAAGGGGTTGCCTGTAAGTCAACTGAGCATGAGCCCTAGACTAGATTGTGCATACCATGCAGATGCTGTAGTTGAACATCGTTGATGCCTCTTTCCTTTTGCAATGACGGATCTTTCCATTTTGGTTGTTCTCTAGAAGAAACTCTCCTAAGTGCTGCCTTTCCTCGTTGGACAAGTTCTTCTTCACTCGCGTCACCATAAAAAAAAACCCAAGGATGAGTGGGAAGATACAAAATTCAGAGAGCAAACAACTCCTTTGCGAGTTTTGGAGGGCTCGATGAAATGCAACTTTTAAACCTAAGGTTTCCCCAAAAATAACCCAAGAAATTTTGGGTTTGGGGTTTGGAGTTTGGGCCTTTAGATTCAGTTTAGGCCATTTTGAATTGGCTTTGTACAGTTTGTTTAAGGTGATGTAGTGTTGCAAGCAAGAGAAAACTTAAGATTTATTGTTTACTTTTTCTTATGAAAAGCAGCCAAAAGGCAATTTGGGGCAATGTCTATGTAAAATAACGTGGGAAATGAAAAATGGAGGGATAGATTTACCCTTCAAGGCAGATTTTATCTTGGTTTAATTTTTTGGAACATGGCCCAATTTGCTAACGTGGACTGACAGAGAACCCACTCAAAAATTATGAGATGGGTTTTCTCTTTCTGCAAAACTCCTTGGGACGGAGGGAGTACTTGGTTTTTTCTGCTTTAGTTCGGGTTCACAACTCATTTCTTTTTTAATTTACATGGAATTATTTTATAAATTAGACTGATTTGATGTTTATTTCATATAGTATTGCAATATGATTTGAAATGGTCCCTGTAGTCTAAACTTTAGGCAGATATTGTAATTTTTCCCAATCTTCTCCACATTTCTCCAATTTCTCCAATTTCCTTGTGACCTTTCCCCTCCCTCCTTTCTTTTATCCCATTTTCCATATTTTCCCTCCCACATAGCAACTCTTGCTGCTGCGTTTATTTTTATCCCATTTTCCATATTTTCCTTTCCAATTTTTCACATTTTCCCTCCCATAGATCAACTCTTACTGTGTTTCATCCTATTTTTCATATTTTCCCTCCCCATTTTCCATTCTTTTCCCTCCCACGCGGCAGCTGTTGCAGTCGCGTTTCCTTTTATCCCATTTTCCATATTTTCCCTTCCCATTTTCCCATATTTTCCCTTCCCATTTTCCATGTTTTCTCTCCTATAGATCAGCTTATACTGCGTTTCCTTTTATCCAATTTTTCATATTTTTCCTCACCATTCCCTCCCACACAACGGCTCTTGCCGTGTTTCCTTTTATCCCATTTCCCGTATTTTCCCTTCTATACAGCAGCACTCTTGAAAAAATAGCAACATCATCGTCAAATCGAAAACCATAAATTTCAACTATAACTGACAAAAATATCAACTGAAAATCATAAAACATCAATCACAACTACAAAACATCAACCTAATCGTCAAACTGAGAATCATAAAACATCAACTACAACTAACAAAACATCATCAAATCTCAAATTGTCAAATCAAATATTAACTCTAAAACGAAAACGAAAACCTCAATAAACTACATGTAAACATCAACTGCAACTAACAAAATATCAACTGAAAATTATAACATCAATTACAACTAACAAAATATCAACTGAAAATTAGAAAACATCAAATACAACTAACAAAACATCAATATAATCAGGGGCGGAGGCAGGATAAAAATGTGGCGGGGGCTAAAAAATATTTTCCGATATCATAGGGGGCTGATAATTTTAATTTTAATTTTTACCCTGTATATTTTTCGTAATTTCCGACTCGGCGAGGGCTGGAGATGTGCCTCCGCCTCTGAATATAATTGTGAAGTTGAAAATCATAAAACTTCAGTTACAATAAACAAAATATCAACTGAAAATTATAAAATATCATCAAAACTTAAGTCTTCAAATTATATATAAACTTCAAAGCTATAAAAACTGAAGAGTCCTTAAACAGCAACATAAAAAACCCTACTCTTTCGAGAGAGAAGAATATACCTCTACTCTAACAAACTATTTACAGTCATCTCAAAAATAGTTTGGCTGTCTTATACACTAAAACCCTCATTTGGGTATGAAAACATTTGACCTAGTGCATAATAATAGCTCCAAACCATAACTGATTGATGAATAAAAATAATGACACGTATATACTACTGCTATTGGTTTTATGTCCTAAACCCAATAAATAATGAATTATAAAATAGTTTTATCACCAACGTGAATTGAAATATAAACGGTCAAACATAATAAGACTATTTATCAGATTAAATAGATTGTGAAAATTATTTTATGATTGAAGTAATCTTCAAAAACTGGAGTATAAATAAGCAGAAAAAACGTAGGGTTTTTCTATATTGGGCCGAGCCCATATATGACAACTTATTAATATTCATCTCTGTATTCAGAAATAAATACAACTCTCATTTTGACCTGGTTATCAAACATCGAATACAAAAATAATCTATCCATTTTAGATTTCTGATACAGTTCGTGTGAATACCTTGAAGGCCGGACAAATGTGCGGCTATGAGTGATCAACAACTACTGTAGTTGAGGTTGAATTCGTAAAATGGTATGAATTCTTCATCCGTATTAACATGTTAATATTAATCTATTGATTTCATTGTGATCTTCGAATAATCAATCTTTTAATTCCACAATGAATACAAGTGTATATATATTTGATTTATTTACTAACAGTGGTATCAAATCTTTCATTGATAATTATAGATTAATATATGAATTTGATTCATGATTCATGATATATGATCATTCTTATGAGATATTGACAATCAATTATTTTTTAAATATATATGATGACATGCAAGTACTGTATTTTATTGATACTTAAATAAAAACAAAAATGGATTTGTCATTTGAATAAAAAAATGATGTCCAGTACAATTCCTATATGATAAATTCTAGTTTGCCTTACTTAGCGTGCCCAATAATATGATAAATTATCTTGGGACATATGAGTAAGTGACAAAAGAATTTACGTCAAATAAATTTTGTGGAAATCACGGTGATACCCGGCGGCCAAGCGCAAATCGCCATCGCCGGAGTTTTCTTATAATCATTCACCGCCACACCAGACTGAATGGGAATATCCACAGCTTCGAGAGACTTATTCGCCTTGAAAATATGCCTAGCAATATTTTTCACTTTTAGTGGATCAACATGCCTTTCTCCCTTTTTCCCATCATTCTGTTTAGAAGCACCGGATCTAGAGCCTTTTACATTGGGCTGACGACCTTCATTAGTTTTGTCTCTTCCATTCCGCTTCATTCAACATCTATGATCGAGTATGAACTCATCATAACGGTCATCCACAGCGACCTCCCAACTAACGTAAGCTCTCGCGGTTATCCATGACAGCGTCATCTCTGAAAACATACGAAACAACATTAAATAACAAACACGAAGCACATAATCGAAACATTAATTTACACCCATCTACATAAAAAGTAACAACCTCATTTTCCATTAGGTCTTCTTATCTCTCTTGAATAAGGAATTAGCTCCTTCACAATCCTGCTATCTTAAATTGAAATTGAAAATGTTTTGTCTCTTTATTTTATGCACGTTCTACGCACACAATTGTCCGAAGGTTGCACGTGTTTGGGTGCTAGAAATAAAAGTGTAAATTTTTCTCAGAATAAATAAGCAAATAACTTTGTGAAGGTGGGAGGCCATCGTCGTGCCTTTCAAACCTAGTAGTTATATGCCCTAATTGCGGTTATACTACTAGATGTCACTCTAAGTGCGTGGTAAAAAACTTGGGGAGGGGGGGGGGTTTGATTTTAGAAAACACTACGACTACTTTAAACAACTAAATTAACCAACAATTAGAGAAAACAATATAACTACTATCACACTAGCACTAAAGATGTACTTAAGATTATAACGAGTCTTGAGCACAATTGGTTTACACTTCTAGTAATCCTTTGATCATCGATTAATTAACTTATTTTATGCATTAGTCACATATTGTGGAGAACTTATCAACACCTTTCGGGTGAAAATATTTCTCGCCTCTCCTTCAAGTGAACACACATGAAGATGATATATCATATTCTCTCATTATGGTCTGCATTTGTCATCTTTTTAGATAATGTCTTCGTACTGTTATGTGCTTAAATTTATATAGATATTGCTTATTTCAGTTTGATCATTACTAGCTCAAATCTAATTTTAGCTTTGAAAAAATCTTCTTGTCATCTTTATGGTGAAATAGTTGAGATGTAATTATTTGGTCGTTGCCATGACTGCAATCTCATATGCCTTTTCGTTTTCTACTATCATCATAATTTGTTGTCTTGAACTCTACCTGTTTAAAGGAACTGTGATATCGATGTCCTTTTCCCCACATTTTGAATGGAAAAGTTGAACAAGACTTGGTTGATTCTGGAATACTATACCCTATTATAAGGTGTGTAGTTCCTATGTACGTGTTTTTCCGATGATTTTAATGAAAATCTTGCAAGTAGTGAAATCAAGAGTAGAATACATTGAAAATAGGATGTAGAAAACTAGTTAAGTCACACTTGATTGAGAAGTCAAATCGTTTCTACTAGTGGAAACACCAAAATAAGATGAAATCATGTTGAATTTGTAGAAGTGGGATGCTTCTCTGTTGCACTTTTAGAAAGAACATGATTATTCGTCATGAGGGCAGTACTTTCTTGGTGCTTTGTTAACATGACTACTGATAAGGTTTGTGTCGGTTCATGTGTTATTGGTAGCACCAAAACACACTTGAAGTTATTTTTTTTCCGTATGCAAAAGATTGTGGTTAATTTTTTTTATTTTTTTTGCATGCATTTATAGCTTATCAGCTTTGTAGTGATTTTAGAATTTTTGAGGTCGGCATCTGAATATCAAGCTACCTTGAGGAGTTTTTCTTCTTCTTTTGGTATGTATTTATTTGCTTTAACTTACATTCAAACGTTAACATGAAAGTTTTAAGAGTGAACTATTTAGCATTTTGGGTAGACTTGAAGTGGGATATCAATTATTGCTTTGTTGTATTCTAAGAGTTTATATATTAAGATACAATTTCTGTTATTTGTCATTCTGCCGTAACTGAAATATCAATTAGGCGATTCATGTGAGAGAGCCGGTGATGCAGTTGTATATGGAAGTGAAGCTCAAGGCATTAGTGCTGGATCCAGGGGTGGTGTTAAGGGAACACCCGACTGCGAGCTTGATAACGGAATGGGTAATGTTCTGGAGATGTTATTATCCCTTCCTTGTCAAGGCTCTCTGTTGCACCCCTCTAATCACGTTTTAAGAATGAGAGTGAGCGGTTGCAGAAGCCAGGTTGTTAAGAAAAAACGTAAACTGCAGTCAAGTTCTCAACTCAACTGTCAAATACTCTATTTAGCAGTGACAAGACTTGTTCCATTTTTTATAAACTATGTAATTCCTATAGATCTTTTAGTGTCAGTGTAGGTGTAGTGAAGTTGCATATATTTTGTGAATACTTTATGAACCTCTAATGTATACTTTGTTCAGAGTTCATAATGAAGCACCAATAAGTAACACTTGCTTGTAAGTTTTCATAAGCAACACTTGCTTGTAAGTTGTCATAAGCTACACTTTCTTGTAAGTATGGGTGGTGCTTCAAGTATTGTTTGCAAGTGCTTCTCTTATACTTTGAATGTTCTTCCCTAATGCCTTGGAGGTGCTTTAAGTTATGCAAGTAGGTTCTTCCCTTTGGAATGAAATAATTTGGAGGTGCTCAAATTTTAAATTATTAGTGGTTCAAGTTTTTGTTGTACATGCTTTACTTAAACCTTGGAAGTGTTTAAAAGGTGCTTCAAATTATTCTTGCAGTGTTTCAGCATCAAGTGAAAGGTGCTTCAATTTATGCTTACGGGTGCTTCAAGTTATAGTTGTAGGTGTTTCTCGGTGTTTCACTAATAAATTGAAGCTCGGTTTTAAAATGCGCTCCGATGCGCCCGTATAATGCGTGATGCGCTCCAATGCGCTGCCTCCCCGCATCTGATGGCTTGATGCGCTATTTTTCCAAGATGCGGCCGCATCGGATGCGAAGCGCATCGGCCGCATCCTGGCTTTGATGCGGTTGGTTTGTTAAAATGGCCATTTAAATAAAAAGCCCACTTAGTTAAATAAAACCCATTGATATTAAGAGTCCAAAATTGACAGAGGAAAAGGCTTCCTTTTGATTTTATGTTCCCATCGGCTCTGCTTTTGTTCTCGCGTCGGCGACGCTGCTCTTCTTCTCCACTCATCCTCAATTCCTCATCAATGGCTATCATAAGATTCTCCTTAAATATAATGTTTTTAATCTTTTACTCCTGCACATGGTTTTCTTCATCTTTTTTTTTGCTCAATTCAAACTTCAAAGGGTTATGCTGCAGGGTTAATGGGCTGGTTCGATCTGGATGCATTCTTGCTGTTTTTTGTTAGGAAAATGTTGTTAGTTTTCAGTTGTATGTGAGGCTTTAGTTCTTATAACTCATAAGAATGATCTGGATGCATTCTTTCTTACATACTTCGTTAGGAAAATGTTGTTTGCTTGGCTGATATCTTTTATTTGTAGTCAGTGCTCAGTTTTGAGCCGATATTTAGATCAGTACTCAGTACAAGCCAATTTGTAGAGAAGATATATGTTTGATATTTTTGGTTTGGCTTATATATTCCAATTTCAATGCGATGTATGCTCAATGAATTCCATATTAATTAGACCTTATACAAACGTATGAACTAAAACAACCTTACCATTCATTCATCCCATAATAAAATCAGAACTCAGTTTTGGTTTGGCTGATATTCTTGATGATCTTTAAACTTGAATTGTTTTGAAACTTTCAAGTCTGAAGTCTTAACTTAGTTCTTAGGAACTAATTATGTTGTGTTTGTGTCGTTTTGGTTTTTAAGTGTTTTTTTGTTGAGACTTGGGGGTCTTGAAACTTGATATTATTCCCGTATTCTTGTTGGTACTCGTAGTTAATTGATTCGCTATTTGCTATTTGGCTGAAGTTATTATGTATATAACTTTACATTTGATTATTTGAACTTGCAAGCTTGCATATGCATATATACATACATATTGACCATAAAATAGGTAGTGCATCGGAGCCGTGATGCCCTCGCATCGCGCAATGCGCAATGTTCTAATTTTAGGCCTTAACGCATTTTAGCGCATCCCGCATTTTAAAACCAAGATTACAATAAATAAAAACAAACATCAAATCACCCCATTGTTAAGTCAATTATGAAATAACCCCGTCTAATAGTTAATCGGTCTAAAATAAGATTTTGTGTATTATGTATTATTATACCTATATTATATATAAATTTATATTAATATTTCAAAACTGCCTAGACCGATTAATCCCCTAGGCGCTAGCAATCTGCCCAACTAGTCTGAATGGCTTCATATTTGTGTAATCTTGATAATCACCCTTCACCCTCTGCTGTATTTTTGGTGCTGTTATAATATTGCTGATTTTCGGAGGAGAAACATCTAGTAGGAATAGGTCTGTATCACAAATTGTGGGTTGAACTATTAATTGATTGTGTAGTTTTGATCTCTGTTGATATATTCTATTGGCCTTGCGACATCCCACCTCAGTTTTTTCTCCCGGCCATTTGTGCCTTCATGTGCCTGGGTCGAGGACCTTCGCAGGGTATATTCCTGATAACTTTGATATGATAAAATGATTAATTGACCAAATTTGTATGTTGGGGGATGCGAGATTGGCCATAACGTTTTTAAGACTGATAGAAAATTCAGCTGCCTGTTATTGATAGAAGAATTATTGCTTCTTTGATCTGCGCTGATTTTGTAACTTGAATGACCTTGTCTGTCATTACATATGTGTTCGAGTTTAAAATTTAACATTGATCATTTGAAACTGCTTTTGTTTTTATCTTGTCAGCACTATGGCTGGTAAAGCTGAAGAGGAACCAGTGAATGAGCAAGCTGTTGCAAACATCTATGGTTCATTGAGATCTGATATGACCCAGATATACTCAAAAATCACTGAACTGGAAATGGAAGTTAGTGAGCATTCATTGGTAATTAATGCCATTCAGCCGCTTGACCCATCAAGGCGCTGCTATCGGATGATCGGTGGTGTTCTTGTTGAGAGAACTGTTAACGAGGTGCTTCCTGCTGTTCAGCGCAATAGAGAAGGGCTTCAGGAGGTGATAGCACGGCTTAACGAGGCATTGGAAAGGAAGAAGAAGGAAATTGCTGACTTTGAGGCCAAATACAAAATCCGAATTCGTAAAGCAGATGATATGAAAGATGAGAGTAGTAAAAAGGAAGGGTCTGCACAGGGTGTTCTTGTTGGTGCCGCTGGTACAATTGAATAGAGCTGTTTGAGTGTAACCTAATCAGTATTTTCAAGTGGTATGGTGTCCCATTTTAGGCCATTTGAGAGCTTGGATTTTTTTTAAAAAACTTGGATAAAAAAAAGTTTGATGTGTTAGTTTCCGTTTTTGCTATGCTGGTACAGAAGTTCTCTCTATATTTAAATCTCAAATTCGGTACAAAAGTTATCTCTCTCTATATTTAAATCTCAAATTCGGTACAAATCTCAAATTTCCGGAGTACAGAAGTTATTTTTCTCTATATTTAAATCTCAAATTCTCGGAGTAGCAGAAAATTTATTCTTGTACTGTAGTGTAGTGTAGTGTTACTCGGATGGAAATGAAAATTAGGGCATCTCCTATAGTAGGCTAACATCTTACCTTGTCTTGCTCATTCACTTAAACTCACATTTTAGGTGAATGTGTTGGAACATTATCAATTACAGTGGTTAAGAAGCAAATTATTGGTTTGGATAAAAATAAGGTAAGAATCAAAATGATATTTGAGAATTAAATATTTAGTGTCACATCACCATCTCTAATAAAAATATATTTAAACATTTATTTATATATTACAAAATACCAATATCATGCAAATTAAAAATTATACTGTAGTGACTATATAAATATACATCAAGTCTTATTTTAGGCAGTCTAAAGTTTTGACGGAAACCATTACACAATTATTAAACATCTTAATTGAGATGAGCTTCTTCTAAAAGCCACAAATAAATTTAGGAAAGATGAATTTTTGTGTTGATTTTTACATAAAGATCGCTACATAAAGTTTAACTGTCTCACATGAGACTGTCTCATAAATATAAAACAAACATGTTTATTCTTTTCATCCAAATCAATATTTTATATAAAATTCATATATTAATATCATAATATTTTCTAAAAAAACTACATTTGATACTTATTTTCAAAACGTTTGAAAATATATTCAATGATGTTTTCTCTAAATTATTCCCTCCGTATTCAGCAACTCGTTTGACCAAAATAATCACACACATATATATACACACACGTATTCAAATTATATATTTATCAATTTGAATAGGTATCTAAATTATCCCGTGCAAATAAACCTTTTTATCCCATCCAAATTAAATATAAATAAATATACTCCCTCGATCCAAAGTTAAACTGCACACTTCACTCTATGTCACTATTCACGGTACAACATTGACCACATATTTGAGTAGATATATAAGCAATAATATTATCGTATATAATATTGTTGGATTCGTCATAACAAGTAGTTTATCAAAAGTAACTTTTTGTTTGTCATTATCATACGTAGTTAAATATATTAACGTTTAGACAAATTTCTTGATTAGCGTGAAAAGATTCCGTGCAATTTAACCTGAGACTGAGGAAGTATATAAATTCAAATCCACACATACTCGAATATAATTATTTTAGAATTATATTTAGCTGAAATATATTAAATATAATATAATAGATTACGTGATATCAAATAATATTAAATATATAAATGAAGAAAAATAAATAAATTTTGAAAAATAAATAATCACCTTTATGAAAAATATATAATCAAAATTTAACTTTGGTTTTAATCCAATCGAATTTAATTATGAATAAATGTATCTAAATTTAAATACTCCCACACTCAAGAGAAGCCATATAAAGTGTCAATCATTAGTTGGTTGACCGTTTCACACATAAAGAGGTATCAACTTTTTAATTAAGTAGCAACCCCCTTATTAAGGAGTGATTTTTAATGGTTGTGTCCTTCATGAAAACTTATAATTGAATGAACTCCTTCACATTGAAATTTAATACCTAACCGAGCTTTGCATCCCACTCGAGTCACCAACCGTCTTCTTTCAATGGAATCAGTTTCTCCAATCTCATCATCTTTTGACCGGTTCTTTTTGTTCTCTAAGTTTTTAACTCTAAATCCAACTTTGTTGCACACAGAGTATTTCATCACTACTTCCCTTTCGTGTTCTTCATAAATGTAGAGAATCTTGTGTTGAAGCAAGAAGCTGAAGCACAACATTCATAAAATTGAAAACCTTCTTCAAATGAGTGGAATTTCATCCCCAAAGTTAGTTTCAACTCATTAGGACAACTTGGATTAACCAGATTGTTCATTTGGATTTGCAAAAAAGTTATATAATAAATAAAGATGAATTCAACTCAAACTCAAGAAAATATTACTCAAAATGTAAGTATAGTGAATCCCACTGCTAAGGTGATTTTTTAAAATACTAATATCTCTTTTGCTGGTAATGTAAATTATGCAAAATCTGCTGCTAATGTGATTACTAAGAGTTTGACCATTCAGCTAACATATCAATTTATCAAGCCTATTTTAGAACACAAAACACAAAAGACTAGCATACATTCAGATCCAAACTTATTAATAATGAACCAAATTTCCCTACTACAAATACTACTCATGACATTAAACATGCACAAATCAAGTGTAAACCAACACTAACATCTTCCTACAGATACTACTCATGACAGGAAACAAAATTCACCTGACAAGGGACTTTGTACAACATTTTCAAGAATGGTATGTTCCATTTCAAGAGAAAATCACCTTTTTGCAAATGAGAAGTATGTGGAAAGATAATCAATTTACACAACAACATAACATATTCAGAGGCTTATTGTATTGCAGTTTCCAACCAACATAAAACACAAATAACACTAATACAGTTAGGAAACAAGACACAAATTCATCAACATAACACTAATGATGGCATATAATTTGCAATCCTGATACCATAACTTGTGGATAGGTTCCTTGCTAAAATTTGATCCCAAAAACTAAAGAGCAAACACAAGAACTTAAAATCGAAGTACAATGTGGCAATATAAGATAGATAGAGCACTGTACCAATGATCAGAATTGGAAAGTCGTTGATCCCTGATTTTTTGAGCTTCAAATGCTACATGGAAGAACAAAGCATATACGAACAAGCTCACAATCAACTAAAGGAAAATTGGACCGTAGATTAAGATAATAAAATCAACAATTACTCTATCAGACGAATAGCTGAAGTTTAGAGACTAGAAGCGGCGTAGGCGGAAGCAACGCGGAGTATAGGGGTGGGCATCGGGTCGGGTTATTCAGTTTTTAGGTTATTCAATTCGGGTTATTCGGTTTTGCCTCTCAAAACCCCAAAACCAAATCCAACCCAAATAACCTGAACAAACCGAATCAAATTCGGAATTCGGTTTTGGTTGGAATTCGGATTTGATTTGAATAAACCGAATTTCAGCCGGACATTTTAAAAATTATTAAAAATACATAATTTAATTCAAAATTCAAGAAAATATGTAATTTAAATTCTACATCATCAAATTTAATTCTTCAAAATTAAAATCCCACAATTCGGTGAGGATTTGAGATGAAGAAGAAAACATGAGGAATTTAGATGAAGAAGAAGAAGACAGCAGTCGACATAGGCTTTGCCTCTCGCCTATGAATAAGAAAACGACAAGAATCCTGCCTCTAGAGTCTCGCCTATGATGAAGAAGAAACGACAGGAATTCTGCTCTGCTTCTCGCCCATGAAGAAGAAAACGACAGGAAGAAGAAAACGACATATGCTCTCATCATGTCTCACATTTTTAGGCTATACTCTTTACATATTAAGGGCCGATAATGAAGGTTCTTAATTTTTAGTTTGGGCTTCTCGCCCATGAAGAAGAAAACGACAGAAAGAAGAAAACGACATATGCTCTCATCATGTCTCACATTTTTTAGGGTATACACTTTACATATTAAAAGCCGATAATGAAGGTTCTCAATATTTTTAGGGTATACACTTTACATATTAAGGGCCGATAATGAAGGTTCTCGATATTAAGGGCTGATAATGAAGGTTCTCATTATTATATATAATTTAATTATTTATTAATTGTAATTCGGCATTCAGGTCGGGTTTCAAATTGAGTTTTCATATCCAAAACCAAACCAAAAACCATATTCAAATTTCTGTTTATTCAATCCGGTTATCCAAAAACAGTCTTTTAAATATGGTCCGGGTTATTCAAATTTGGATAATTCGATTTTCAGTTCATTTTTTGCCCACCCCTAGCGGAGTATTGTTTCCAGACCAAAGAGCGGCGGAGATGGACAGAGTTGCGAAGATGGTTTCCAGACCTAGATTTTCTTATGACCTAAAATAGACATGCGATTCCCATATCAGACCCGCGAGCATTCCAATTTTTTTAATAAATCAGAGCCATCGGATTATAGGTAATCAGCAGCTAAGATTAGTTCTCACATAAGATGGTATTCTCACCAAAATATGTTTTTTTCCCCTGAAATCAATATATATATATAAAGTAAAAATATCACATGACATGTTGTTAGATTTATGTTAATATCTATTTTCTAAATATGATTTTTTAATGTAAAATATTTGTATTTAGCAAATGACTTTAATGGTCAAACATGATAATTTAAATCGGGAAAAAACAATTGAGCCATTTTAATGTCTATGTGAGACTTAGAGAGTATTATTTATTCAAAACATAATTTATTCCAAGCTTAAGGGGGTAGGTAGGTAGGTCCAAGCTCAAGGGGGCGGGTAGGTAGGTTGGGTGATCGGGGATGTGAGTTAAAAGGATTTGGATTGTCATAAACAAACTACCCCAAAAATTGATTGCCGATTGTGATCCGATCCCCTTACTCTTACAGGTTGATCGGGTGTTTGGTGATGAACCGGACGTTTTTCATCTCCCATGGAGCTCCAACTCTGTGTATTGATGATTCATTGGAGGCAAGGCATTTCTTGAAGGGTTTCACCGACAAGGTGCTGAGATTGAAGCCCAGAGGAATTGTGATTGTGTCCGCGCACTGGGATACCTCACAACCCGCTCTCACTACAAATCCTGGAAAACACGACACCATTTATGACTTCTATGGCTTCCCCAAGCCCATGTACCAGGTCACCCGCCCCTTTCTGCTTTTCCATGTTTCTTTCTTCTGCACTTTTTTGCTCTTGATCCATCGCTAAACTGCTGCTCCCTCCGCCATAGTCAAAATTCAATTGATACAAGTAGTAATATTATGATGTTGCATTCCCCTGGTAGCTGGTAGCACAGGATTTTTCCTACTTTTTGCATTGTGATTGTTGGTGTTTCTGTGTAATATTGCAAGTCTAACATGGAATTCGGGCTCGATCAATCTTTTATGAGCCTGATATTTCTTATGACATATGGCAGACAATCCAAAACTGCAAGTTATTCTACTGGATGTGAATCACACTTGTTTTTCCTTAGTCTTTACCGCAATAGGTCCCAGGATTCCTTGTATTTGTGTATATATTGGCGGTAAAATTTACCATTTACCTAAAAAATGAGAGTATACAACAAAAATCTCCTTCTTGCAGTTCCAAAGGACCAAAACTGTTAAACCATAACTTAACTTGAATCACTGAACTAACACCACCTTAGTGGGATTGAATTAGCTGAGGCTAGCACCGGTCTGGATATGAATGGAGGATTGGTCTAGGAGCACCTTAATTAGACAGGATATCATATGTTACTTGATGAAAAATGTGAAATGAGCATTGTGATATAAAAAGTGTTATAGTGACATACCTGTGTGGCTGACTGATGCTTCTGAATCTGAAATTTCAGCTCAAGTATCCTGCACCAGGAGCCCCCGAGTTGGCAAAGAAGGTGAACCGACTGCTCAGAGATGCTGGCTTCAGCCAAGTTCACGAGGATAAGAAGCGTGGTTTAGATCATGGAGCATGGGTTCCCCTGATGCTTATGTATCCGGAGGCTGATATACCCGTGTGCCAGCTGTCCGTCCAGTCAAGCCGAAGTGGCACTTACCATTATGAAATGGGAAAAGCATTGTCCCCTCTCAAAGATGAAGGTTACCTGATCATAGGTTCTGGTTCCGCCACACACAATTTAAGGGCTCTTCATCCTTCAGAATCTGTTGCTTCTTGGGCTTTAGAATTTGATACTTGGCTTAAGGAAGCCCTTCTCAGTGGAAGGTATGATGATGTAAACCACTACGAAGAAAAGGCGCCAAATGCAAAAACAGCTCACCCTTGGCCTGAACACATATATCCACTGCATGTAGCAATGGGAGCTGCGGGTGAAACATCCAAAGCACAGCTCATTCATCACAGCTGGAGCATGGGCGCTCTCTCGTATGCTTCCTACGAGTTTGTTGCAGAAAGCTGAGCATACAAGCGTTTTTCTTCTCGATTTCGTTGATTTATACTGTTTCACAATCACACACTGCACTGTTTAAAATATAAAATAAAATAATATGTTTCGATGCTATAAGATGTTTTTGTTGGTTGGTTAATGATAGAATTTAAAAATAACAATGATTGGGCCGTGTATATTGATGACTACAAATGGTATAACAATCATAGGAGAAAATGTATTAGTTTCCTTATCATGTTTATGTTTGATTACCCGTTTAAACTAGCAAACCAGAGATTGTAATGTAGAAATTTGAATCGAGGACGGGTATACTCTTTCTGATAATGTTCGCAAGTTGAAGGTCATGATATATTTTGACATTGGTGAAAGCCACAATCTCATGGATAAAATAATAATTAATATCAATGTGGTTGGCTCTATCAGGCAAAATTGGATTATGATAATAAAAAGCACTACTATTATCACACAACACATGAGGTGTAGAGGGATGTACAAAAATCCCAAAGAAGATTCACCATCCAAACAAGTTTTGCCGCAGTATTAGGCAAAACAAGAATTAGAACGAGGCACAGTAAATTGCTTCTTTGTACACCAAGAAACCAGATTATCACCAAGGTGTTAGAAACATATATTTAGTAGCTAAAGGTTGTCCAGTCTTTTCATATATTAGTTTAGAGTTCTCCTTTTATATTCATTCTTTGTCATTTGTAAGAACACACTTGGACAATTCATTTCTCTCTCCTGAACCCTAAATCCCCAAATAAACATGGTATCAGAGCCGTGGATCGAGAGTGATTGAAGATCGAGTGATTGAAGATAGAGTGGAGAGGGATTTTTTACTTTTGGAGTTGTAGTTTCGGTAGATCTGCGTTTTCTGAATATCTAACCGTTGGATTAGGTTGAAACTTTAGCAGACTGATTCAAAACCATGTATATACGTTTTGAACAGTGGCGATCGAATTTTGAGGTCTAGAACTATTGTAGTTCATCTTGGACAAAAGCTCTGTTTTTTCTTTCCGCTATTTGGATACCAGTTTTGGTAGATATTTATTTTCTCAAAATCCGATTGTTGGATTGGGATGAAATTTTGGAAAGATGTTCTAGAGCCTTTTTTTTCTACCTTATGAATGGTGAAGATTAAGTTTTGATGTTTGGTGGTATCGCAGGTTGTATCAAACAGAAGCTTTGTTATTTTGGTTATTTTCTTAGACCTTCGGAGAAGGTCTGATCATTTGGGTATGCTTCTATTTATTGGTTCGATGATTTGAGATTTTGATTTGGGGCTTTCAAATTTACTTGTTCTTGTGAGTTTTGAATTTTCGAGTTTGGCTCTGGGTATGCTTTTATTTGTCGATTTGAGAATTTGACATCGATTTTGGGCCTTTCAAATTTGATTGTGTACTTGAGTTTTGGATTCTCGAGTTTGCCTTTGGGACTATTAGTTTTGATTCTTGATAACTTGGTACAATTTTTTTATTCTTGTATGAGTTGGTGGGTTTTGAATTTTTAGCTTTTGGAGTTGTGATTGTGGTTTTGTTTGGCTTGTGGTTGTCATTGTAATTATGTTTGAAAATCTTACACGGTGAATTATGAGTTCTTGGAGTTGTGCTTTAGCTATGGAGGGATGTAAGGTTGATTCTCTTGCGGCGATTAATGTTGAAATGGACCCATACATCTTCGAGTAATACCAGCAGTTCCTTGCTTTGCAGCCTCCTGCCATGTCTGCCTCTAACTCACGAGGTTTGTCATTTTTTCCTATCTCAGGTATATCATTTTCATTCTCGGTTTCAGGTATATAATATGTTTTTGTGGATTCTAGGTTCAGGTGCCTCTGATCCATATGTATCCTCATCTATCATCTTTTGTTTCCTTATATCCATATTCACCTCATTTTATCATGACCACCGATGTCACTTCTATGCCATTGGAAGGTGTTGGTTCTGTTGTCACATCTCATATCTCTTTTAGTGATGTCTACTATCTTTGTAGTCTTGCACTCAACCTTTGCTCCGTTAGTTAGTTATGTGAATATGGTTTTAATGTTATTTTTATTCTTCCTCTTGTTTGATTTAGGATCCGCGATCTCAGATACAGGTTGTAGGCAGGGGAGACTCTATGTCTTGGAGGAACTAAACGTATCAGATATTGTTGCTTCTAGTGTGGATTTATCTTCTTTTGGTTTGATTCGTTTGTCCTTGTATTTTTATCTCTGGCACTCACGTTTAGGTCAAGTTTCTGCACCTCGTTTAAAGTTTTTGATCTCTACTGGAGCTTTAGGACAATTGCACACTCTAGATATTTCTATTGTAGTGGTTGTAAACTTACAAAATTTTCAGCCATTGAAGCGTTTCATCATCTCATGCTCCCTATGATCTTGTGAACTCTGATGTGTGGGAACCCTCTCCTGTGCCTACAAAAGTGGGGTTCTAGATACTTTGTATAATTTATTGATTATTTCACTCGTTACACTTGAGTTTATCTTATGAAGCGTAGATGACATATTTTGTGATTTTAGAGCACTAATCAAGACACAATATTATGTTGTCATTAAGTGTAGGCATGAATTGGGAAGTGAATGCATCTCTAATGATTTTTGTTGCCTTCTACTTCTAATGGAACCACATGTTAAATCTCTTGTACACATACTCCCTAGCAGAATGGTTTTGCTGAAAAGAAACACTGTCACCTTGTTGAGACAACTAGCTCCTTCTTGTTGTCAGCTGAGGTTCCTAAAATCTTTTGGAGGGAAGCTATGCATATAGTTGTCCATGTCATTAGTAAAATTACAATCTCTGTTCATTCAGGTTGTCATTTTGAAGTTTTTGGTTCTACTTGTTTTGTTCTTCGACCTCAAGTTGAGCGAAGTAAATTGTCTTCTAAATCCACTATATGTGTTTTCTTGGATTATGATAGTGGTCAGAAGGAATATCATTGTTTTGATCCAATTAGTGAGAAACTATATGTCTCTCGTCATGTTGTGTTTTTAAAGTATATTCCATTTTTCTCTGTTCCCACTAGTTCACATAACATAACATAACTCAGTCAGATCTCATTTGCACTGATCCTTTTGATGTCATAACCGATGAAACTCCACCATATACTTTGGTTCTCTCCATAGACACTCATCGCCTGACCTTCCCTGCTTCATGGCCAACTTATCAACCATATATTGAGATTGCAAACAATGCTCCTCGGTGCCATTCCACTCGTATCAGTAAGTCTAATGAAAACCTGATTCGTACAGATTGAAGGGCACGAGTCAAAACGCGGTAGAAGATAGAAATGTCAAAGAAAAGAAGCCAAGTTCGAAAGCATCGAAGAAAGTGCACGGGCCATGTAAAATGGCACGGCCCATGCCATCAGACCTTGCAAAGATGAGGGTATCATATGATGGGCCATGTAAATTTTCATGGCCCGTATATGAAGAACTTAAGAAGAAAAAGATCCAGCCAAGGGGACGTGCAAATGTGCACGCCCCGTGCACTCAAAAGCCGTGAAATTAAGTCCCAGATGATGGTTGCATGACCCGTTCGATCACTTTCAATGTAGCACAACCCCCAGACGATGTCCTATGTAATAGTGTGTGGGCCATGCTAGCCTTGCCGAGCAATACTGCATGGACCATGCCACAATGACACTAGGGGTTTTCAACTTGGGTTTTTAGGTCCATTTATCCTACCCTATATATGGTCTTCATCCTCCTAGGGTTCAGTAAGTAGACTTAGTTAGTTTCATTTAGTGTGTTAGGTAGGAAGAGAGGCTAGGAGAATTCTCTCTGTAGTTCTTTCTCTTAAGTCTTCACTTACACTAGGATTCATGACATATATTCTAATGATTTCCATGCATCTAATATTAGTAGAGTAGTTTATTTCTTGGGGTAGTTATTAGTCAGTGTGATTTTGACATGATTTGTGAGACTCGTTAGATTCATCTTATTTTGCTATGTTATAAATATCGTGCTAAATTTTTAGTTCAATTTCTTATTGAAATTTATGCAATTAAGTATGTTAAGATTCACACTCAATTTATTTCTTTCATAATATAGTGCTAGGATTTAAATGTTGATTTGGGAGTGTTAGATTATTGGCACTATGGTAGTCTTGTGAGCATCGAGAGGATATGTGTGATAGATCTGTCTTGTGCGTGTTGAGATGGTAATAGACTAAAATATTAATTTTCTAGTTGTGTGAGGAATTGCATGTTAGGAGCATCAGACCTATCACATTGATGTTATTAAAACCCTAACAAGGGAAATCTCGACTTACCTCGATTATTGAGCATTTTTAGTTAGTAGCAAATAGGGTGGCGCAGACGCTAGAGTTATCACGAGGTAATGATGTTCTCTTAATTTTGAGGTCTAGGATGGGTGCTCATAGTGAAGGTCCCGGTTATGATGTCCTCCCTCATATAACAGTTAGAATCTAAGAAAGGCTTAGTTCCTTTAAGCGTGGGCATGTTAGCCCCACGAGTGAGCTACGAAGGTGGTTAGTAAGGAAGCGAACCCCTAACAATTTACGGAGGAGTTGAGATGTTAAAAAGGGGATAGATCCAGCTGTGTGACAGACAACGGGAGTTCATGGGGAATTAACATCTCCGTACTATGTGATATAACATGAAAATAGGCTGATAATTGCTTTTGTGAACTAGATTTTAGGATCAAATCTATACATCAATCATGTGATGTAAATAACCCCAAGATTAGTTAGTTCATAGTTTATTTCACTTTCATGCTTGTATTTTAATAATTCAAACATAAACTCCCTCCCCCCTACCATTTAGTTACTGCTAGCTACCATGACATGATTTGGGTGATGCTCAAGAGTGGATTGTGTTTAGCTAACCTTTATTCTCAAATATCTCCATGGACGAACTTGGACTTGCCACTATTTACGTTTATCGTAATTAGGAATCTTTGACTCTCGCACTTGTGGGATTGAACGTTCCTGCAGGTGCAAGTTAAATTTTAGCGCTGTTTACTGGGATATTAGATTTGTCTATGTTTTATCTAGCATAATTAGTTGGTAGAGTAGCTTGTATTTTTTGTGTGTAGTTAGTTAGTTTTTGTGTTGATCACTTGATCATATTTTCTTGATGTATTCTAATCTTGTTTGCTAGTGTTTGGCCAAGGACGATTACTTTATCATTCCTTATTTATGGTACATACCCGTGCCACCAACCAAGGACCTTACATTGCTTAACTCAAAACACAGGTAGGTGGAAAAGAAGAAAGAGAAGGGCGAACGAGGAGGTTCCACGAAAACCAAGTGAAGTTGATATTGAGGTTGAGATAGAGATCCAAATGATCGAAGATAATCAGATGCTTTGGGAGTTGATCATTCCAAATTTGGAGAATCAACCCCTTTGCATTATCTTCTGCCACTCCCAGAAAAATTAACCAAGTGAAGTTGGGTTTAAAATTTACAAGTCTAGTCATGCATCTTCTCCTTCTTCTTTTGCATGTAATGGAATAGTTTCTTATGATAAAACTGGTCATGTTGAGGTGTCTTGAATGATAGATGAATTTGTGAACTCTTGTATGATTGATGAGGGGTCGCACGTTGAGAGCCTAATAAAGGATGGAAATTTTGAGAGCTTTAGTAACTTGCATGATTCTAGTGTTGCCATGTCTATGATGAATTGTTCTTCAATGCATTTGAACACTAATATCCAGCGGTTTATGGAGCATGGGAAGGAGCTAAAACCTCTTAGACCCCTTCCTAAACCCAAGGAGAAAGCTAAGGCCACAACCTTGATGAACATTGAACATGAACCCTCAATTAGGAATGGACTTAAAGGTAAGGATGATACTTTGTGTAGGCCTCATCACAAGGATTTCATCTTGGGTGGAATCGCCGATGGCGACTCTGGAGACCCAACAACAAGTTTTAATTAATTGAACTTTGAAACTAGGAATAAGTGGTGAGGACGACCATAAATATACGCTAATTTTTCTTTGATTTGATTGTGTTTTAGTTGTGTGTTAGTTTTTTAGTTGTGTTTTCTTTGATGAAATTTTTGGTTGAAAATTTATTTGAATTGAGTCTCATGGTGTTGGTTAGAAAAATTTAGGAAGTTGGGCTGAAAAAGTTGTCAAATGGGCAGAAAAGGCCTAGGGGTATTCCAGAGCAAGAGCTGTGCCAAATTACTTGACCCATGTAAGAAGAACTGGAGACGAGGCCCTCAAGTTACACGGCCCGTGCCAGATGACCACGGTAGATTTTTGGCAAAATTAAATTTTGCCAAATTGAGTTGTTGTGCCATGCTGGACCTACAATTTTCTTCTTCCCTGAATTGGGTAATGCCAGCACTGCACCAAGTCATATCATCTATGTGAACATGAATAAAAGAAGCTTTAACTCCCAAAATTCTCTTTTCTTCATACACCATTACTACCTTCATATTTCTCTCTCTATTACAACCCATTTGGAAAACATATTTAATCCTCTGAACCAAATCTGACCCTATCTTCTCCCATCAATATAGAGCACTTACCATACTTCCATAACCCCAACACATTCATCCCCATTTCACATTAGGAAAAATTCAAATTTTAGGTATTTCTATCAAGAGAGCATTCTTTTGCTTTTCTTGCATGTTCTTCATCTCCTAAGATGAAAATTCGGTTAATACTCTACACTTTGTGTTTACTTTCTTTCGTTGGTATAATTGTGGAATGTGGATGGAACTTGAAGTTTGAAAAGTTTTGGTGTTTTTGGGTGTATGTGGGTGATGTGCATGCTAGTATGTTATACTAAGTGCGGGGGAAGACTATGGACTCTTAGTTATGATAATGTGATGTGCTAAATGATGGATGTTTAGGGAAGCATGATTCTTGCTAAGTGAGATTATCTTGGTGCTTAAAGTTCATATCTTATCATTACCATCTTCTCTTGTTTTTGGTAGAATGGATCCTAAGAGGAGCCGAGTGGAGAAAGGAACCACTTCCTGTGTTGAGAAGGGGAAAAGTTCGGCCCAAGTTTAGAGGCAAAGGCCGAGCCAACCCATTATGTTGATAAGTTTGTGGGATTGAAGAAATTTTCTAAGAGTTCAGCTCAGAAATGGAGAAACTTGTAAAGGCTAAAGAAGATGGTGTTGAGACGAAGTTTGCTTGCAAAGAGACTTTGGAATCACTTGGCCTACTCTAACCCGTGACCTACTTGTTAGGTTCAATAGTCCTAGAGGGATTCCCAGAGATGCACTCAAAGACATACACCGTTAAGAAAAAAACTGACAATGAAGGGAGGAGGACGATCTCGATCCACCTCGATGACAAGGATTACACAATGACCTATAGGGAACTTGCAAGGGCATTCGAGTGGAGATATGGGAAGGAGATTCTGAGGACGCATAGGTGAGCTCTCCCATTCGCATTGTGTAGCTTTTGGAGATAAATAACAGGAGTGAATATGAGCCATATGGGGAGGAATACCGCAATAGTCCACTCGGATTTGCGGTATGTCCAATGCCTCTTATCAATGGGTATTTTGTGTCACGATGAGATTGCTCATTGCTCCAATAGGGACGTCGAGATACTTTGGTCCATGAATCCAGAAGGTACCGCATATCCAAGCATGGTGGAGATGTTCGTTGAAGAGATTGAACGCGGGAAAGAAGGGAGTTGTGAAAATACCTATGAGATGTATGGTTGGTCTTCACGCATAATACCTTGGACACGAGCCCCCACACCATCTTGCTTTAGCGAATTTAGGCCGTACGGGGACGAAGTACACTACAAAAAAGTTGATCAAAGCTTCCATGGTCACCACAACTACTTCAAGTGACCACTTCATATGGTTATATGGTGGTGTAAGTGTTTTTAACTTCAAGGTGCTTCCACAACCTGAGCACACATCCATTACTCACCACACTACTTTGGAAGAGGTTTTCATAGCCCTGACCTGAGCTTCGAGGAGATCTTCTTCAGCACTTTTTCGATTTCAAATGTGTACATTGAGGAGGAAGGTATACACACCTCTAGAGCTAAACCTACCCAATCCAACTTACCGACGAACTTATATGATCAATTTCGTGTGTTTGGGGAGCAACTTTTGAGTTCGACCCAACTAGTTCAAGAGATAAGTCATGGGGTGGGAGGGATGAGCCTACGAATGGAAGAGTTTGGGTTGAGGCATGATGTTATGGATGGGATTATGAGGACTTGGGGAGCTAGGCTTAATTCCATTGAGCTAGAAGTTAGAGAAGTGTTTGTAATTGCGGATGAGAGGGTCGAGGTACAAGAAGAACCCATGGAGAAATTATTGGAAAGGATGCATGTGTTTAATCTAGAGGGCTTTCATGACTTTATTCCCAATGATAGACAAGAGCTTAGGCAAGAGGAGAGAAGAATAAGGTATGAGACGAGGCATATGAGGGCGGGCCCGTCGGGGTCCCAAGAGTAAGTGTCTATGATCTCCCTACTCCACTTATTATTATTTGGATTTTTTTTATGTATTGAGGACAATGCAAGGTTTAAGTGTGGGGGAGGGAGTAGTTAGGCACTTGGAAAATTTTATCAAAGTTTCTTAGTATTTTGTTTTTGTCGGCTGTTTTCCATGTAGTTCGAAGCTCACTTTTGGGGCACTTTGTGCTACACAAAAATTCAAAAAAAAATAAAAATGGAAAAACATATTAACAAAATTGTGCGGCCCGGATAGGTTGAAAATTCGAAAGGGAAACATATGCAAACATGAGAGGCCAGATGGTGTGGAAAAAGGTGATAGTGAGCTTGAAAAAAATAGTGTGCAACTAGGATGAAAACCCGAGAGGGATCCTATAAAAAATGAGAGAAATGAGAGAAATTGAAACATTTTATGCTTCTCTTGGATTGTCTATTTGGTAGCTTCTTGGGTAAAGTAAGTTAGCATCACATTTCATGTATACCTCACTTTTTTTTATGGTTTATTGGTTGTTTCGATTGCTTTAGGTTCGGGATATGAGAGTGTGAGAGATTCTTAAGTCTTGGGGGCTAGGGTAGTATAGGAATAAAATGTTGGGTGTTTTGGAAAAACTTTTGCATGCTATTATTTACGTTTAGGTCTTTTCTTGTTCTTGTTTACTCGAGGATGAGTTAAGGTTTAAGTGTGGTGAATTTGATGAGACGTCAAATGCATATATTTCTTGTGGTATTTAACATCTCTTTTATTATGTTTTTGTGGGTAGATTCACTACAAGAAACATGACCTTTTAACTTGATTCTACAGGACTTTTTACCTCAATTTTTAGTCCCAGCAAAATCGAGGTAAATATTGCCGTAGCAAAAAGTACATTTTTTTACCTTGGTTCAAAACCAAGATAAAAAGTCCTTTTATCTTGGTTTCGGACCGACGTCAGACGTTGGCAGGTATTGTGACCAACGTAGGTCCAAGCAAGAAGGCCGGTGATTGGTGATCATAGCCGAGAATATTTTTAGGCCAATGTCGGCATGCATAAGGACTTACACTGGTCATAGAAAGAAGGCAGATGATGGGATAGGAATTGCTGTGACTGCGTCCAGTCCGACGTCGGTTTAAATAGCAATGACTTCGCAGATACTAGTAAGAGACATTGCGCGTTGTAGAGCACCCACATCGTGTGCTTGATTGATGTGGAACGCTGACGAATACGATGGCATTTTGAATGACCGATGTCGCAAAAAAAAATTGATGCCAGTTTATGCAGCGTTGGTAAGGTGTCATCTCTTAATCGGTTTGTGCAACGTCACCGATTAATCGTGAAGACATTGTTTCTCGTACAATATTATAATATTTAATATTTGATGACCCAAACAATTGTTTGTTTATAGCCGTTACATGTTATTTAATATTCCATAACTCATGAAATGGTTAAACGTCATACAACAATCAATTGTTGTTCAACTAATGTGGGAAAGAATAACATGTTAGAACCTGCAAAACTATAACCTATATTACAAATACATGTTAGAATATAGTATTAAAATGTATAAGGTTGATATGAAATTGAAACATTAATTGTATTGAACCTTTATTGTCTACGTGGTACGACATTAGCTCTGTTGGGGCAACTTGTGAAATGACAAGTCCGTCCATCTACATGCTGAGACTCCATCGATAACTCTCTTTGTCCTATTACAACCAATACATAGGAAACAATTTTTTTGTTAGAATTGGGCAGTCCCCAAATGAAATAAACATAATATAGTCATACGTAGACCACATTAATCTCAACCTGGAAAAAGTAACCGATCTGCTTTAAAGCGACATCGCATGCATGAGTGATCGAAGTTGCAAAGTTTGACTGACAAGCGACGTCAGACATTCATAGATATTTTTATCATTTCTTAATCCCATGGGATGTCGGTCTTTGTTCAGTACCATATTGCAAGGGTTGATTAAATATGACCGACGTCACACATTCAAACCATGTTCATACGAATATGTAATTATTGTCCACAATCAGCCCTAATCTAAGCCTTTTTCTCACTCCTTACACACATGGAATTATCTTGGAAACAAAAACAATATACTCTATATAACTGGTAACACAATAATCACACTTCATGAATATATTCAATCTTCGATCAATGAAGAAAAAACATATAGAAGGTATGGTAATAAAATTGCTAAATGAACATGGAATGGATGGAAAACTACCTCATTTAATTTGAACCCGAAGATGCTACATCCTCATATACTTGTTGATTTTTGAGAGAAGCAATTTGATTGAGCTCTTTAATTGCTGTAATGGTGTGAATGGAAAGGATGGTGTGGAGTTGATTTGGAGAAAGTGTGTTAGAGATGGGAAATGGGTGCTAGTGCAGAATATTATTGACATGAAATAGAGTTGGGGGAAATGGTTTCCGCTAGAAATTTCAGGTCGATCAACGTTGGTTGGGGGTCAGTTGAGATTCATAGAAGACATAATTGCGACGTCAAACATAAGGGCCATAGTTTAATTTTTGTAAAGTGTCGTAAAAAACTCCGTTTTAAGATTGTGGCCCCTTCCCTCGACCCGTTTATGCCCAAATTGGAACAACATTGTTGTGAAATGTGAAAAAATGTTATCTCAAATTTTGCATTTCGACTTCTCCCACTTTCTTGGAGGGATCTAAGTGCAAAAATTAAGTTATCAATAACAATTTATTCTAAACCACGTACTAGCGCTTTCTTAAATTTGATGGAAATTATCGTTTCCATAACACTTATTGTAAGGGTATAAATGGAATACTAAAAATGAAGGATGATTACCTCGTTTCACGTGACTCTTAGATAATATGCATAATCACTATATCAAACATTTGTCCTTATGTTTGGGTGAAGAGTTCTAAAGGGTAGTGAACATGCAAGGAAGTTTGGGCCATACTGTAATTTTTGCAAAGTTTCGTCATATACTTTCTTTGAATAATTTGGGCCTATCCATTGACCCGTTCATTCCCAAATCGGAACATCGTTTTCTTGACAATGTGAATTAGATAAGGGTATCTTCAATTTTAAATTTCTACTTCTCCCACTTTCTTGGAGGGAGCTAAGTGAAAAATTAAAAAGTTCACCGGTATTAACAAAATCAATTCCGATAGTCCTGGAAGGGACCTTTGCCATCCCAGTCGAACTTATAATCCATAAAAGGGATAAAGAAACTGGCATGATCCTACAGAGACTTCCACAAGAACTTCCGATTAATGCTTGCATACTTATAAGTAATATTATCAATTTACTCTAGACCATGTACTAGCGCTTTTAAAAATTCATGGGCAAAATTTCATTATCTTTTGAATTCATTAAAAGCAAGAATATGTAATTTTGTGTGATTCTATGTGGTGGAAATTATCGTTCTTACTAATAAAAATGAGGGACGAATACCCCGGATCTTTATCCAATTTTGCATTTCGACCTTTCCCACCCTCTTGGAGGGATCTAACAGTAAAAACTAAAAAATTCACCAATTGTGCTAAAATTGATTCCGATCAAGCCGGACGTTAATAAAGTACATGGAAATTTACAAATTTCAATTAATAGTTTCTAATATACTATTAACCATTATTAAGGTCAATTATATTCATTTTGGTCAAACGCGGGATGATTTGTTATGCTGTTGGGCTAAAATGATGAGGCCCATATTCAGGTTAGCCGATATCGGTCATACATCGGTCATATGTCAGTAAGGTCAATTAACGTGCGACGTCGCACACGCAGAGGAAGAATTCACAAGGGTTCCAAACGACTATATATATGGAGCCCACCTCATAAATATCTTCAGACATTTAACTTTCCCTCAAATTTCTACAGTCCCCCAACCCCTCTTCTCAAAGATACGGTTTCTAGATTCGTTAGATTACATTCATTTTTTAATTTTTCCTTAAATTTTTTATATGTATGGTGTGTGAATGTGTTTATATGTTTTTTGTTCTGAAGTTCCTGTGGATTATGGTTTTAGGGTGTACACATGTCGTTTCTATGTTCTCCCACAATTTTGGTTTAGGACATTTAATTTCTCCAGTTTTCTGTTGTTATTATTGTATCTGCTAGGTTTGAATACAAAGTCGATGGCCCTTTGATCCCCATTCGTTTGGAGCAATCGTTGTGCGGCGTCACTCATTCATATTTGTTTTGTTTTTTAATGAATGAGACATCATACTCACACCCTTCTTAGTTAATCAATCAGTTTTACCGCTAGTTGAGCGACGTAGCTCTTACATGTCGACCATGTCATTATTTTGGACCGACATGTATGTGTGACGCCTGGCCGACTTAGAAGATTAATTGAACCGATTTCTATAAAACCAATTTCTATAAAACTAATTTCTATCTATCATTATATATATCACTTGTGACAATATGAATTTCTAAAGTCATGGCTAACAATAAAAGTTTGAGTAGTCGTTCCCTAATTGAGGTGAGCGATGTTTTGTTCAGATTGCTACTTAAATTCCTTTTATTTGATCACTTATATTCAAATTTAACTTGTAATAATTTCATTGACCAATGCAGATTTGTAGCGATTCAGATGAGGACCGTGCGCAAACTTCATTCAGCGATATCATTCCACATTTCATCCAAACTTTGTCCCAGAAGAACTTCGGTTCAATTCCTATTTTGGTAAGTCCTCTTACACGTGTATTTTGATTTCAATTGACATTTTCTCTAGATTACCTTCATATATACTAACTGTGGTTTTGGGTTTATAATTTAGTACGTCCCTAAAGCCAGATCATGGAACTCCTACCAAATATCAAGACGCTTGTTGTTTTGAGGTGTAATAGAAGTGAGTATCACACACACCACTCGGGGAACAGGAGGGTTAAGACCCTGATCCCAAAGGGTTTTAGCGAGTTTCTCAATGCAGAGGAACTGAGCGTTGGGGACACGCTCTACTTCGAGCTATTAGATGGTTCTCGGCTGATAAGTGTCCAGTGACATCATTCTTCCCTGTTGATTTTAGTTTTACTGCTTAGAATTTGGGACAAATGTTTTAAAAAATTATTCAAATTAATTCAAATTTTGAACATTAATAATATTTTTATGTAATTTAATCTTTAATCTATTTGTTGAATGTTATTTTAATGTTATTAAATTCTTAATATTTAACCTAACATATGAAACAAAGTTTTAATACCACGATCATTCACAAAACTAGAAAAGATTTGTGTGTAATGAATTTTGTTTCAATCATTCTGAAACTAGAAAATATTTATTGCGACCAATATTTTTAAAATAAATTGGAACTGCTGACCGACTATTTCCCTAGGTGGAGGACATAAAATACACAACCCAAAAAATGTTGTTGCTGTAATGTACTATTTACTAGTGTGAAAGTGACAATTATTTATTTTGGTCCATGACATGCTCATTTGTTATGCTAGTGGGCTGAAATTGTTAGACCTTTACAAATGTGCGACGTCGGTTAGTTGGTTCCTTGTCTCCTAAACTGATATAGATGTAACGTCGCGGCTTGTGAGGCAAACATCACAGGGGTCCAAAATGACGCCTTTCCAAAATGGCTATAAATATAGGGTCCTTCACAATGAGTTCAAGATATCGTTCCCCAGTTTCCCACGAATTCCAAGAGTCTCCCACTCCCTATTCTCTTCTCTCTTGTCGAAGGTATGGTTTTTTTTACTCTTCTTACACCTACAATTTTGTAATTGTTACTTTACATAGTTCGTTCTATGATCTGCGAATGTGTTGTGTTTTTTGGTTTTCTAGTTTTTACTCAGATTTTTTAGAGTGGGAAGTTTTCTTAAATCTAAACCTAGGTATTATGTTTTGGTATGTTTTTTGACTTTTTTGTTTAATTTTCTGTTGGTAAAGCATAATTTTTTCTGGGTTTCTATATTTTCCTTATAGCTGCCTGTGATGCATGCGACGACGGTACCCTGTCAGTTACATATCAGTCAATGTGAATTGTGTATGACGTTGTATATTATTATTTTAAATAATATATTCTTGTATATGAGATGTTGCACTTATATCGTTTTGACCATCAGTAAAACCAATTTGTTACCGATGTCGCATACATGCATTTAAGTTTGCTTTAAAATTGTATATGTGACCTCATTTTTGCGTCGTTCAAGTGTTCGATTTTGTCGACTATAGAGCAACGTCGACGGTACATGTCAACCAAACCACTGTTTTGGACTAAGCCTGCAACGCATGAACGACGTTACACCATGCATTTCTGAGGCTAGTTTGTACTAAAATTTTTCATTTTTGATTATGGACTAATGACTGGCGAAGAATCATCAAGTTGCCCCTTTTCCAGGCCTTTTACCATTTTACATATATATTTACTAATACATCCTCACACTTTTATCACAATTAATATTTTTTGTTTTCTTATAGTTCTCCTCACAACGGAGAAACCCGGAGCCTCTTGTGTTTGACCTTGAACAACATACAATGGTTGTTGGTAGCCCACATTACCACTTCACTCTGAAGCAGCAGAACTTTGGGAAAACCCCAACTTTGGTAAGGCAATTTAAATTAGTATTATTTGTTGTTAATTGCATATATATATATATATATGTATATGTATATATTTATAATCAATAATTTTTTTGTGACTTAGTATATCCCAAGAGACATTGTACCAATATTGCAGAATGACAAGGCCCCGTTGGGCTGAGGTGCTACGGGAGAGAGTGGCACATGAATTACATGGGGGTGGGAAGATCAAGACCCTGTCCCTAAAGGGTTTAGTGAATTCCTTTTCAAAAGCCGTCTACGCATTGGGGGCACCTTGTTCTTCGAGGTCATAGAAGCTGGGAGCTCGATTGTCTTCAAGGTCATCATAATGCGAGCCGATTGAGTTTATTGTAATTTTTGTTTTGTTGGAACTAAAAAAATTCTTACCCCAATTTATGTACTAATTGTAAGGATATTTTCATGACTACTATTTTTCTAATAATTTAACTGCCTTATTTGAATAATATATAATTGACTGTTTGTGCGATTCCATCTGTGCGTGATTCTAAAAACCATTTTCAATCGTACTATTCAACACCATTTTCTACAATTGTTTTAAAAACCATTGAATTAATAATTTTCTAGACCGAAGTCAATCATTTTCAAACAATTATAACCTATAAAAGTTAACCGATGTAAAAGAAAATAAAAACATCAATCAAGCAAAAAAGACATGGGAACTTATTGTGTGACTGTGTGAAAGAAGCGGTTTGGTATGAGTTAAGTGGAGTGGAATGTGGAGGATTTTAAAGGGGGTATTGGATGCTACTGTAGTGCCTAATTATCCTTTTACATTCCCCTTAAATTAATGGTGATGATGGGATATTGGGAGGAGAGAGAGACCCCAAAACAGGTAAAAGTGTACGACCCTAGCTTTCTTTTTCCTTCTTTTCTACCACTGTCAAAATTCTTTACTTGTTAATTGTTGAGATTTTCCCTCTTATTCAACCATTTTCAATCGTAATATAACAAAACTCACCTTTCTAAAATTTTAAATAATACTTCCTCTTTATTCAAAATCAATCATTTTCAACTTTAACCTCTAAAAGTTATATCAATTACATAACTGCAACGTCGATCATCCATCGCATCACATGTCGGTGAAAATGACATACAATGCAATTTTTGCAGGCCTTTTTAAACAACATATGCAACATCGCACGCTATTCGGTAAAATTATTTACTTCATTTTTTCAACCTTTTACTTCGGTTAATATAAAAACAGAGGTAAAAAATGTATTTTTCACCTCGGTTATTTTCTAATCGAGGTAAAACTATTATTTAGTTTGAAAATAAAAATAACCGAGGTTAAAGAACTTTTTACTTTGGTTATTTGGCCTAAGCCAAAAAACCGAGGTAAAAGAGGTGAAATAATAGGTCATTTTTATTTTAGTGATTGCTAAGTTTAAATAGGATTACATAATAAGGGGTCCAGATGATGACTTTTGGTTTCCCTATCTAAATCATTCATTTTGTTTCCTAATTTGAGCCTTGTGGATTTTTTCTCGCGAGCATCTAAATCTTGTCTTGTGAGATTAATGTTAGATTTCTTGTAAGCTTTTCAGAGTAGATGACTGAATGCCAATTGCAAAATTGGTAGAATACTGAAGGCCATGAGTCAAAACGTGGTAGAAGATAAAATGGTTGAAGAAAAGAAGCCAAGTTTGGAAGCTTTAAAGACAGTGCATGGGTCATGTCAAATGGCATGACTCGTGCCATGATAAGGGTCCCAGATGACGGGTCGTGCAAATTTACACGCCCTGTACATGAAGAACATAAGAAGAATAATACATGGCTGACGAGATGTGCAAATGTGCATGCCCCATAATCTTAGTTGCAGTGAAATCAAATCCTAGATGACGGACTGTGCAAAACTACGCATCCTGTCTGATCACTCTCAATGGAGCACAACTCCCAGACGACATCCTGTGCAATACTCCATGGCCCGTGACACGCTGGCACTAGTGTTTTTCAAATTGGGCTTTTTAGGCCTATCTATCATACCCTATATACATGGCCTTAAGCCTCTTAGGGTTTAAGGAAGTAGTTAGTTAGTTTTCGTTTAGTGTGTTAGGTAGGAAGGGAGGCTAGGAGATTTCTCTCTAGAGTTCTCTTCTCTTCTCTTTCATTTACTACTTTGACTCATGACATTTATTCCAATGATCATCGGGGAGCTAATGTTAGTGGAGTAGTTTATTTCTTCCGCAAATTATATCCTATCCCGGTGTACCTTCCATACCGTATCCCCAGTACTATAAAATTTATCATGGTAATCAATCCCTAAAATCATGGATGGTGGATACGTAGTTAGTTTTATTTTTCAAACACGTAAATTCCTTGTTAATTAACTTAACTTATTACTGGGACACGATAAACATTATACCCCTAGTGTACCATATAAGAATTGTACTTCTTGGGATGGTCATTTGTAAGCATGATTTGACATGATTTGTGAGTCTTGATAGATTCATCCTATTTTTCAATGTTATAATCATTGTGTTTAATTTGTAGTTCAATTTCTTGTTATGATTTATGCTAGGAAGTATGTTAATATACACACTTGATTTATTTCTTGAATGATATCATACTATACTTTAACCGCTAATTTGAGAGTGTTGGATTATTGGCAGTATGGTAATCTTATGAGTACCGAGAGGATATGTACGGTAGATCCGTATTGTGAGTGCTAAGATGGTAATAAACATTAATCTTAGTTGGCTAGTCATGTGATTCACTACATGTTAGGAGCATCGGATCTATCACATCAAATGTATTAAAATCCCAACCGGGGAAATCCCAGCTTATCCCGATTATTGAGTGTTTTTAGTTAGTAGCAAATACGGTGGTGCAAACACTAGAGTTATGACAAGGTACTAGTGTCCTCTTCCTTTTGAGGTCTAAGATGGGTGCTCAAAGTGGAGATCCTGATATGTGATTGAGTTTGCTCCAGATTCTAATAGTTGGAACCTACACAAGGCTTAGTTTCTTTAAGAGGAGGCCTATTAGCCCCAGAAGTGAGCTACGGGGGTTGTCAATAGATAAGTACACCCCTAGAAAGTTACGGAGAAGGTGATGTTAAGGAGAGGGCAAAACCAGTTGTGTGATAGACAGTGGGAGTTTGTGGGGAATTAACATTTCCACACTATGTGATATCACATTAAAATAGGTTGATAGTTTCTTAGGTAAGTTAGAGTTTAGGATCAAATCTATACATTGATCATGTGATTCAAATAACCCCTTATATTTATCTCATATTACTTGCATGCTTGTAGTTTTAGTAATTAAAACACAAAACCCCTCCCTGTTAGTATTTACTATTCCTGATACTTAATTGGGTGACGCCCGAGAGTGGATAGTATATCTGAAGATGACCCTGGAATTTCCACTATACACGTTTATCGTAGTTAGGAATAAGGTTAGGAGCAACATATAAATCTTTATCTTTGACCCTCGCACTTATGGGATTGAATGATTCCGGGGGGTGCAGGTAAATAATCCTTAATGGGAGATTTGTAACTGTTTCTTGAAGGCAAGTATGTGTTTCCTAATTTTTCTTGAGAACTTCTCAATTTATGTTTTTAAGATTTTGACTGATGTATTGTTTCTACTTTGTTAATGGTTGTAATGCCTGACATTGTTTTAGTAATTCTAATTATTGGTGATTTAAATTTGGAGGTATGATGTGAGTGGTGTGGTGGTATGTGAGTGACTTATTGGGTGTGTTCACAGAGGTTGGGGTGGTTTTCTACTTATTTCACAGGACTGGTGATTCTCGAGTTGTATGTGAAGCCGCAGTAACTACACTGAATTTGTTTAGAAGGAGTGGTATTGACAAAAAATGGGTTGGATTTCTGCTTGTGTCGCCTGGTGATTTTCTAGGCGTATGCAAAGCCTTATTATACTTACCCTCTTTGTATGGGTAGTGATGGTTGGACGTAGAGCGGTATGAGTATCTACTTTTGTTACGAGACTGGTGATTTTCCAGACATGTGCGAAGCCCAAATATTCTCGCTATCTTTGTCACATGGGTTGGTGTTTTCCATGTTGAGCAAACCCGCATGTAATTTACCCACTTGTATCTTATCCAACAAGGGAATGAAGAGGTGTTGGTGTTTTGTGTTTACGAGGTAATATATTATTGCAAGGTGGTGAGTGTGTGGGCTTTGTGGGCTTAGTCTGGCCTGGCGAGGTAGTTGGGGTGTAAGTATGCCACTTGGGCAAGGATTTTAAATGTGTTCCATTTCCCAAGGTTGATTGAGTGCCTAAGTGATTTTGGGAAAGCTTAAAGTCACGAATTCCTGGATATTATCTTAATATCATTTATTTTTTTAAGCATGTATCCTATATAAAGCTATTGCTATTGGGGGATATTCTTAGTTGTAGTTTGTTTGTGATTAAAATGTACTTGCACTCCAGTGTGGGTGTTCTAGTGGTTGTGTTTTGTGTATTTCATGTTATCATTGAAGTTGTTGTGAATGTGTGTATGTTGTAACTTCCTTTGGGGAACATAATATGGGATGCTAGGGTGGTTATGTTATGTGCCTAAGACCTTACTGGTTTGGTGATAATCCTTCTTGGATGAGTTCGTTTGGAGGAATCATCTCCATTTCCGCCGATGTAGTCTTGGGTTACATCCCTTGTGGAACTTTCTAAGGAAGCTCAGGAAAGCTGTAAGTGTATCGCTTAATTTTTTTAACCATCTTGTTGTGAATTATATACTGCTTATTGATGCCTTGTGCCCTATTTTTGCTGTGATTGACGATTGGGATCTGCGAACATTGGGTGGAAAATGATGATGAATTTCTAACTCTTCTGGTCACCATTCGCAAGGGCCAAGGGAAATCAATGTAAGGAGAGGCTTAGAATACTGAGGACTTGGCTCTGGGGAAAGTTAGGCTGAATAGTTGATGAACTTCCTGATTAGACTAGTTTTAAAAGTTCGTTCAAGTGGGCACGGAGGGAATGAGGCATGCCAGGATAATGATAATTGTTTGATGTAAATTCATCTTTTCCCGGCATACTTGCCAACTTTCAGGTTGGTGCCCCCATGTCAGTGGTGCACTATGGAATACGAGATGGGGTCACGTGGGAGAGTTGGACTAGGCCCGGTATCTTCCTTAGAGTTATATGATGAGGCTCTAGCAATATAACATCGCCACACCGCCATTATAGGTAGGCTAGCTCTCAACCCGGAACCTAGTTAGCTATCTTATTTATGTAGTAGGTTTACTACTTGAAACGATGTAACATTACTTGATGTAATCTAATAGATTAAGACGAGCATTCTATTGAATTGGTCTATTATTTTTTATGTATGTCTTGGGTCTTCTGAGCCCTAGACCAATTGTTACTTTATTGGTCTCTTAGAGCTGAACCTTTGTTTTAGTTTTTTATTGTTGTACTCTACTCGGTACTTGTCGTACCATTAGTTCTTTACGATAGACCTAATTTCCATTACTATTTTGTTAGCTTAGCTGTGTCCTCGAAATGTAAGATATGGGGGGGAGGGGTAGTGGACATATTACGTCCGCTTATTTTTTATTGCTACCACATGTATAGAGTTTGATGTGCGGAGGTGTACCTTGTCGCTAGAAGTTGGATTTGGGTAACGTTTATTCGTACATGTCAATACCTTTTGATTTTTCAGTTTTCCTTCCTTTTGAATACAAGTTTGTACTACATTTTACCGGTCGTGCTGGTCTTTAAAGGTTGCGTAAGTGATAATTCTCGATTACGAAAACCGGCCTTTCCCAGATATCATAGGGGCCTCATTAGAAAAAATTGTCCCCACAGACGGTGCCACTAATCTGGGGGATTCCTTTTAGACCTCAATAATCTCCAAGGTTGGCGCAAGTTTGCTTGGTTATTCTGTGTACCCACAAATAAGGTCAAGAGAAATTCCTAGCAGTAGGCTCTGACGCTCAAGTCAGCCTTTGTTTCTGTTTAGGAGTTATACTAGAGAAAATACCATTACCTGTTTCTTTACTAGTGGTTTACATTTATAATGTGTGACTGGAGTGATCATGGTCCATGTTAGATGATCAATCGTGTGATTGGGAGGTCATCGTCGTACCTCTCAAAAATACATTTATAAGCCCAATATGCTTACTAAATACAACTAAGTAGATAGTTTGGCAAGTCGGGG
>JAULKM010000002.1:11977043-11987258 GCA_032355605.1 Rubia tinctorum
ATTTATCCATAATGCACATGTTTTACTTATAATATTTTCATGTAAATATTATTAAACTTTTAATATTAAAATTAGTAATTTCAAAGTAAAATTTAGGTGTTTTGGAGATATGAATGAGGTTAGTAAAATGGATTTGAATTGGGTATGAAGACCCAAGTGGTTGATGGGGCGGAGGTGGATTTTATAGAATACCCGATGGGGTGGGGATGAATTTCAATATTGTACTCGTCATGGGTGATGGGGCGAATATGAGTATGAAAATTTTAGGTTGTACCCGCCCGGCCCGCTTCATTGCCATCCTATTTTACACTTGATCAAGTATGATAAAAACTTGGCAGATGTTTTGCTTTCTATTCTCCATCCAACTCTAGATTATGCATGCACTCAAACTAATTTGTAGTATTGTAGCATAGAGGAGGAGGTAACGAACAATAAATACGAAGGTGCTCATAAATCAGGATGGAAGAAGTAATAAACACAGAGTTTGATCTTCAATTAAATGCCTCTGCGCGCACTAATTAAGGGTGCAGAAAAGACAGGAGACAACCATGTAAAATCAATTCATGGAGATACCCGTGACTTACATACTGCAACTGCATAATATCCAGTCCAGGAAAGGTAAAAACCACTCTTTCTTCTTTTTCCATCTCTAAATGGCCTCCTAAAAAAGTCACTATTTCCGTGTCAGTCAAATTCGTACATTAATGGTCAATTTTATCAAAATACATTTATTCATAAATTCCAGTCAGTGAATAGTCGTTAATATCATCATGTAAAATATTGTTAGATTTTCCATCATATATTTTATAGATATCAAACTTTTATACGTCGTTAGTATATATAACTTAAGTTATCAGTGATTAAACATGTCTAGAAAATTGACTAAAACAGTGCATATACAATAGGTATACTTTATCTGTTTCATTGTATGTGACACACTTTCCTTTTTTTAGTTGTTTTTCTAGATTTGACATATTACTTTAATTTTTTTTTAAATTCCCTCAATTATATCCACCCATTTTACTCTTTACTTTCTAAATTTAATTTCATACAGTCATTTCATTCACCTAAATTCAAAGGTTATATGTTTTTGCAGCAACCATGCTATATGTTGTTGCATCCACCATGTCATTTGCATACTACTCATGAAAATGAGAATTTTGGCTAACCTGAGCCCTGATCCGATGGTAACACTAAGAGTGGAGACTGGATGAACAGAACAGATTCATGCTTGCAAAGTCAGCGACATAATTGTTCACGCCAAATCTTTTAACAAAGTAGAACTGCACTAGATTTCACTAGGTTTCAAAACTCATTTGTTTTAAAATTAATAATAATGAAATATTTCAATCTATAATGTTTACTTAAAAAATATGTGATATATAAACTTTAAAAAGTACAAGATTGTTTATATATATATATATATATATATATATTTGAACTATGACATGCTTTAATTTAATTTAAATTCTTCTCCAAGAAGCAAATACATATTGTAATTTTGTAGTTCTATTAATTATATTATATCAACAAAGGTTAAGTTTTGGAAAGACCGATCTATGAAGAGATGGGGTTGAATTAGAATTATAAAAGGTAAAACGTTTTAGTTGCAATATTAAAATTTATTATGCAACATGTATTAGTTATAAGTTTATGACTCAATTAACGCAATCCAAAAATTTTATCCCGATTTCTTCTAATTTGCAGTTTAAACCTTGGTAGTTCTATAACTTATGAAAATACCGTATTTCAAAAGATGGACTCATCAACAAATATCGAGTTAATTTTTAAAAATCAAGTATATTATCATATTAATAAATATATTAATTTATCTTAAATATTGCATCGTGTGTAATGTTCATATAAATATAACAAAAATTTATTACTTAAAATTATATTATATATTTTATTTTTGCTCATAAATTCATGTATCGCACGGGTATTATCTAGTTAAATATTATTAACTAAGTGAATAATAACTTAGTAAGGAAAAAAAAATAAGAGGGAAAACAAAATTTGGGCCAAAACCAATTCAGCCCAAGAAGAATAGAGGAAAAAAAAAGAAATGCTAAACCCAAACGCAGAAAAAACAGAGAAGGAAAAGGAAAGAAGGAGGAGAAAGAAGAAGAGATAAGGCGGGGAACTTCTGGAATTCGTAGGCGGTGCGAAAGTGAGGAAGCAGAGAGGTGAGTTGTCGATGAAAGGTGAGTTAACGGATTGGGATGAAATCAAACCACAAACCGCCTCAATTCCTTGTATAAATGGGGCATATGATTTCATTTGTTGAGCATCCTTTCTTCCTGTGGGGAAAGTGCTCTGTTTTGTTTTAGAGTTTCAAAATTCAGGCTCTGAAGTTGCTTTGTGTAGGAAGGAGCAAGGCTTTGGAATTTCTTGGATTCTAGGAGGAGGATAGGAAGAATTTGGTAAGTGTTAGAAATCTTTCGGTTGTTAGAACTGATAGCGAGTAGATCCCGGTGAATCTTGGTCTGGTTTTGTTTTCGCGTTTGATGCCACGAATTTTTTTTCATCTCTGGTATTACTACTGTTGATTTGATGCTCTTAGTTCTTCTGATTGCCTGGAATCAATGCTACGTATTTGCATTTGTTGTGCATATTTTGCTTTTCTAAAACTTATTTGTTTGGTGTTTATACATACTGGTTGCAAGGATCTTATGTTATTGCTTCCGTATAGATGATTTAATCTCATCTCTGTTTACTTGTGTTAAAATACTTTCTTAAGGTCACTGCTCACCTTTTGTTGTAGGTGATTTCTTTTTCTGTTCTTTTTGCTTCTACTTGTTCTTTCAGTTCAGCAAAACTCCTTGTTTAAGGAGCATATCTGCATTAGTTTATGAAGAAAGGCACATGACTTGCATTGTATAAATTGATCTTTCAAGTTCAAGATACTATATTCCCTTGCCTTACATGGTTTAGGATGCTTTCCATCTCTATTGATGGTACACACTGATTGTTTACTAGGTCCATTAGCTGTGTTAAATTAACTTCCCATTTCTTATTTGCAAATGATGGGGAAGGATGTTCAAATGGCTGACAATATGTAGGCATTTGTTTTGGTTAAAGCATAAACTATGGGGAGTTTTGGTTTTGCTCAGTAGCAGATTGTTTAAACTACAATCACCTTTTGTTTCCTTACCTTCTCTGAAAGAAAACTAAACTGAAGATCAGTATATTCAACTCCGTTAGAAATAGTTACATCCAATGCAGTTCTTTTGACAGATATAAGAAGTAAATTGCCACTTCACTCTCTGGCTTTACTCAAATAGTTACCGTATTCTTCAATTGCTCTTTCTTTAGATTACCTAAATTCTGCTGCCATAGATTTTAAAAAGTCTGCAGGCCTGGTCTTTTCCTAACCATTCTTTTGTAATCTAACTTATTATGATTTGGTCTTCATTTGATTTGTGGTCGGTTATATGGTGAAGTTTAAGAAATATGACGTGGTTGAACTCGGATTTTTGCTTGTCAGTATGAATAATGGAAGGAAATAACATGATTTGTCATTATGTGCAGTTACATGTACCTGTAATCAAACTAACAAGACCATCCTTACATGAACCTGTGATGGGTGTATATCTGATGCATCATTTTTCTTGTGTAATGAATATAAGTGTCTCTAAACTTAATATTAGTATGTATTCAAAGTAATTGGTGTGGTGTGGTGTGTGCTGCTACTTAATAGTGGTGTGTGTGAAAAGCTTGTTGGTAATTCATTTCTTGGGATTTTACTGATCTAGTTTCAAACATATTACTTTTAGTTCACCTCATTGTGATTGTTAATGGAGAATTCAAATAAGAAAAATCTATGGTTGGTTTAGCCTTATGGCTGGTCTTGACATTCATTTGATAATGAGGTTATTTGCTAGGGAAATAATGTGGGAAACTTAAAAAAATGTTACCTTGCATAAAATGTTTATTCATTGCTTTGCATAATTGTGTGTTGTCATTCTGTAAGTTGTTTTAGCATTAGCATATATTTATAAATTGTGTTATAGCAAGAAAGGATACCAGATTTAATTTCAATTTAACTTTTAGGAAAAAATAATAATATTTATTTACCATTTCAGCTGCAAGATTACTCCATTTTGTCTTCTACATTTGATTGGGTCATTAAATAGTAAATGATAGCAATTAAACAACGAATCATACTTTGTGTATTAACCAAATATATATTAATTTTCTTTCCAAACCCAAATATAAATGAAGTTATTTTTAGTAGATATTAGCTAAGTATATATATTATTATAATTCATTAATATAATTGTATTTTCTATCCTTTTATTATATTCCGGATATATCCACAAACAAACACTTCAAATTTGTTAAGTGTTCTCACTGATTTATAAACGGGTTATCAATTTAAATTAGTGAAGCAATTGTATGTGTGTAATTGCTATTTAGTTGAAAACCGTTTTATATGCAGGTTATAAATGTGGCCGGGGTGTACTTTATCGCACCGTGCCTTGTTTGAATATACTTGACTTCATGATGGAACGGTTGTGTACTTTATTGCACAGAACCATATACTTGCTTGTACATGTGCATTATAGGGAGACCCTCGACCCTGCTTAGTTATCGAAACCCACGAGCCGGTATTGGACTTGGTCGTGTGGCTAGGTAATTAAGGTCTTGATTGGTAATCTCGAGATTTACCCACACGAGTACTCGGCTTTCTTTCTCTCTTTACGGGCGTGGTTGACGAATGGATATTATTGGCTCTCTTGGCATTCTTTATGGTAGGATGAATAGTAAGTTGTGCTTATACTCATATAGAGTATTCACGAACCTATTCATACTACCCCCGTATCCTTTTGAATGTGTGTTTTAAATGCTTAATGTGTTTTATGTGCACATTGTTTATTCTAATTGCTCGTTGCTATTTTTATCTACGTATAGTTTATTTTGAATATATGTGACACGTTTACTATATTTATGTCGATAATCGCTTATCTATTAGTGTGACCTTACTGAGCAATAAGCTCACTCCATTGAAACCTTATTTTCCCCCAGACCTACAATACATCGGAGAGCCGTGACGTGGGAGAATCGACGTGGGTGGTGGTGAGTGAGTGGTAATGGTTGCAGGTGGTGAGTGAGTGGTAATGGTTGCAGGTGGTGAGTGGTAATGGTTGCAGGGCATTGTAGTCTTCTTACGCCTTTCAAAATTTTGAGACAAACTCCCTCTCTCTGCAGCTTAAGCTGGGACAGAGGGAGTAATTAATTTCATCATAAAGCTGGATGTGGAGGCAATCACGATCGCTATTTGTATCCACTTAATGCTCGTAAAAATTCTCGTTTATACACTGAAAGAGGCTATTCTTGTTACGTTCTTTGTGATTTTGTCTATTTTTTATGTCCGTACCTTGCTGTTTATAAGGGTGAATCTGTCAAGTGTTTGAGAAAAGTTCAAGAATTCAGCCGTCATTTAGGCATCTTTCTGGTGCCGCCTAATGGTGTCAATTTTTTTTTAAAGATTTAAAAGAATTCAAGACTATAATTCGGTGAATACATTGGTTCCAACAATCACATTTCCAGCATTAGCTTATTATTTTGGTCGTTCAATTAATCAGAATTGATTACATCTGATCATAATACTTCAATGATATATTAATAAGATTATTAGATTTGTGGTTTTATAATAATTGTGCACGCAAAGTCAGATTCATTCTTCTAAAGTTTGTAACAGGCCTTTTAACAAGCATCTCTTATGGAGGAAATCAAGTGCTTCTTTGATTCTGCACCTGCTTTGGAGAATGCTGATGGGGTCATCACAAAATTCGAAGAATTTATTGGAAAGAAATCTGCATTATCAGGCAAGTTCGGAATTTGACTAAGTGTACTTCTTTCTTGTTGGTTTTCATTCTTCTTTCTTTTTAATATATAAACAGGCAATGGTATAGCTGAGAGAGTGGTTTGTGTGACATCTGGTGGCACTGCTGTTCCATTGGAGAAGCGATGTGTTCGCTACATCGATAACTTTAGCTCTGGCCACAGAGGAGCTGCAGCCACAGAGTAATGACACTTTCGAGCTTTAGTGTCTCCGTTGAGGTATCTCGTCTTAATGACGCCTTTTTTGGCTTGCAGGTACTTTCTGAAAGCTGGTTATTCTGTCATTTTTTTGTATCGAAGGTACGCACTAGTATTACCACCTTATACTGAAATGTTCTTGACTAGAAACTGCCTTACTTGAGTAGGTGAGTGGTAACTATGTTATTGGCTTACTGTGCCCAGGGGCTCCTGCCAGCCATATTGTAGTCGTCTTCCTGATGATCCGTTACTAGAATGCTTTGAAGCTTCTGACGAGTCAGCAATTCAAGGTTTATTCTCTAGGTTTTCCCATAATGTATACAAATTCAGATACTTAAATGCATACTATATTAGTGTTTGTGATTAGAAGCAAATCTTCTGCATTACCACCTTTTGCATAATTATGTTTTAGCTGCCTTTGGTGTCTCCTGAACTATACTAATAAATCTTCTGCGTTACCTTCTTTTCTTGGTGATTGATGGATAAAGTTGTCTTGTTTACAAATGTCAGTGCACCCGTCATTTGCGAATGAGGTAGAAAGTGCCATCATAGAGCATCGTGTGGTATGAAGACTCTTTTTTCCCCAGTGATTGTTCAGTTTTATGGCTTGAGTTATGGATACAATTACTTAGGGAATTCAGTATAATGCAGGCAGTGTCAGAAGGGCGCTTGTTGAAACTTCCATTTACGACAATTTTTGAATACCTTCAGGTCAGTAATCAAGAACCTGTATCATATTATAAATTAGGAAACTGAGATTATTTGTATTTTATCTTCACGAGACTGAGATTGTATGCCCTCTCACAGATGTTACAGTTGATTGCTACGTCCATCAATATCCTAGGACCAAGCGCTATGTTCTTTCTTCTGGTTGCTGTCTCTGATTTTTACGTTCCTTGGGAAGCTATGGTTATTGCATCTTTTTAATTAATTTCCTATGAAGTAGTGACCATGATGTTGCTTTAAAGATGCACACTTAGGGGGAGAAAACTAAAGTTAATCTATTCAGTGTGGTGAAATGAACAATTTCGCTTCATTGTCAACCTCTTTTTACCTGAGACTAGTCATTCATTTTCATTTCGTCGTTACAGAACGTACAAAAAATTCAGTCGGCATCTGGTCCATTGAATATAAGTCTCGTTGAAGTCCCTAAAATGCTTTTAGTACTACAGAGAGAGTGGGCGCCTCTGACTTTTTGCATATAATTCAAAGTAAGAACTCAACCGTTAACTACATTTCATCTTCAGTTGACATCTCTATTATTAATCCTTGTAAAAACAAAAGATGTACATATCTAGTATTTCTGGCTTTATTGCTTGGATTGTTATTGAGATGGCTTTTTCTTTCGCCAGAATGTTCAATTACAGTTGGAGATGGATTTAAAGATTCTTTTGGAGAAGGCCGATAAGGATCTTAAGAAGTACGAGGTATATATGGTGGTAACTAACGAGCTATCGAATCGCAAAGAGAAAGTCATGGTTGTTGTAGAGGGTGAGCAGATATTAGTTTAGAGAGACAAGACTAAGGCTGCAGCTAAAGTTGAAAGTCCACTGGTTCAACTGCTTGTGGACAGACATTCAGCTTATATGAGGCGTATGGCAGCATGATTAATGTTCGATTCATAAGAATTTTTTAATTGAAAATGCTTGTTAAGATTCTTGTTTAAACTTTATAGAGTATTTATGAAGAGAGTTCATGATCAAACTAAGAGCTTGCAAGAATTGGGAAGTTTCATTTTATACATAAATAAATATCCTGTGTGTTGTAGAGTTTTCCTATTCTAGATCCCGATCCCATAGGTTGGCTTTAGACGATGGAAACCCTTCATATTTCATCATTTCCATCGTTTACAAGTTCAAGACCTACAACAGCTTTTGCATTAAGTACACTTGCCAGATTCATTTAACAAGTACATGCTATACACAAACAGGCTATACTTGTTGACATAGAATTTGAATTATCTTTTAAATATGCATTAAATAAAAAAATGTTGACAAAGGTTTGCTACTGCTCCCATCTCTCCTACAAAATTATTTAACATCCTGCATGAGAACGAAAACTGCATATATTTGTAATATTGCTCTACTTACACCAATAACCAAAATAAAAATGCCCGCGGTTTACTTGCAGCTTTGAAGTACAATTTTCCAATATTATAACATAGAGTATATTACAAATTCTACTGAAGATAAAATAATTCCTCAATACAAATCATGTCAATAGAGTTTCATATCTCCGGTTGCATTCAAAATGTCAAATCATAACCACAAATACACACCAGGCTCATGTTACAATCCTGAGTTGCTAACTTAGCATGATTGGTTACTGCTAGAATATATATCAAACACACAACTAAGGCAAAGAAGAATAAATTAGCAAAAGATATGGGTTCTATCAAAAGTTCAAAAATTAATATGAGCATCTCACCATCTATCTATTTGTTACTAACATGTAAATTTTCACAGTTACCATACTGTCATTGATAACAGAATATAAAATATCCCGTGAACAATCGAAATCAGGTACAAACAAAATAGTAGTGATGAGACGTCAAAAGTATGTATTTTCCGAGGCATTTAACACCTTTTTTTTTAATGTTTTTGTTGGAAAATTGCTAGATTTATGTAGGTTTACATCATAAGGGGCTTAGATAACCATTTTTTGTTTTCGTATTTAAATCCTTCATTTTGTAACCTAGTTTGAGTCTAATGGATATTTTATCCTTATGAGCATCTAGATCCCATTTTGTGAGCTTAATTTGTAGATTGCTCGTAAGCACTTTGGAGTATTTTATTGAAGGCCATTCGCAAGGATGGTAGAAGATTGAAGGCCATGAGTCAAACGTGGTAGAAGATAAAAGGATCGGAGAAGGAAGACAAAAAAGTGAAGGAATTGTGATCCAGAAGTTTGAACCAAGTTCTGAAAATTATTCGAGAAGAACCTACCTCCAACGATTGCACCTTTGGATTTATCTTCTGAAGCACTATAAAATTGACTACAAGAACTCTCCAAACAGATCAACGGTCCACCCGTAGCGACGCAAAGACCGGTCGGGTGAAGAAAAACTGACCGCTCAGCCCGGGAGCAAGACCGTGCGCCCAAAGCCAAGGCAAACACCCAGCACATAGTGAAAATGCATGGGCAGCGCCTGACCGTGTGCGCCCCCACGTTTAACCGTGCGCGCCAGTGCTCCATCGTCCGTGCCAAGACCGCGCCAGTGCTCCAAACCGCGTGCGCGGTTTCCATGCCAGCACCCAGGCCTCCCCGCCAGCTCTGTCTGGGCCGTCCAGCACTCGGGCGGCCAGCACGTGCCCGTGCATCCATAACCCAACATTGAACATTCTTCTCACCTTTTTTGGGACTATAATACCCCTTCCTTATCTTCATTCCCCAACTCTTCTTGGCCGAAAATAGCTCTCCAAAAACCCTAGATCTCCATTTTTATTCTTACTTTTTCTTCTTTCTTTTCTTACTTTTTGTAGATTTGTTATGGGTTTTGATTATCTAGCTTAGTTAACTCCTTGGGAGCATTGGATTGAAGCTTCCAAACTCATGTAGTAAGAACCTCTATTTCACTCTATCTTGAAGCATTTGTTATTTATCATTTATTGTGTTCTTGATGTTGAGTTCTACTTCATTTATGCTATGGGTTGTTTGAGAATATGAAGTGTTTGTATGATTAAGTGCTAGGGTGTTTTGAAAGTGTACAGTTTCTTAGCTCTTTAACATGAAAATCCAATAACATGAAATTAGAACTTCTTGTGTAATGTGATGTTAATCTTGTTAGATGAGAATGTTAATGTTGTTTTTTCTCATATTTGTCCTAAGGTAGCAATGAAAGATTGAATCTTTAATGTTGTTTGTTCTAGGTTTAGTCAAATAAATGCTATGTTTGGTTAAATGGCTAGGCATTTGGTTTAATGCTTGTAGTTGTTATCAAATCTATGGTTCTTCGTGTATAATGTCATTGACGAAATACCTTTAGGCGTTATTTGTCTAAAGTGATTGCCAATGAGGTTTGTAAATGGTCGTTGTTTGTCTTTGTGAATTACTGTTAAGAAGAAATGAATGTTGATCTTTGAAACACAAGTGAAAACATTCCCCGTAGGTAATGAATGTGATAGGATGAGTGAATGGTTCTATGATCTATAAGAGGTTTGGAAGTGGAAA
>JAULKM010000002.1:11987358-11997507 GCA_032355605.1 Rubia tinctorum
CTACTACACGTTGCATAATAAAACTTTAATATTGCAACAAAGACCTTTTACCTTTTATTATTATAATTAAACTCTGTCTTTCCATAAGCATATGGAAAGATCGTCTTTCCCAAGATTTTGCCCTATCGAAATATTAATATTAATAATGATAAATATAAAATATTAATATTCTTCTCTATCACGAAAAAGAGTGAACAGTAGGAAAAAGAAATAAATAAAAAATCTTACAAAATAAATAAATCATAGTACTCATGCATGGAAATCACATTGGCAAATTGATTGATATACATGAACGGGATGAAGCAGGTTTAATTAGCTACATGTTGATTTCAACAACTTTCTAATCACTACCCGAACTTTCTCCGTGAATGATGTTATTTTCTTGTAGAGGTAACCCTTCACCTTCTGTTGGTATAATGGGTGAATGATAGTGATGATTTCTTGTATAGAGAGTCGGGTTGTTTTGATTTGCAACCTGTATTATCTTTCTTTGTTACATCTGATGTCACAGTTTCTATTAAATGTTTATTAAAAAAATGTATACCAAATTAAATCAACTCGAAGATGGCATAATTACAATGCTACATAGTAATGTATCACTACAAAGAAAATATCCTGTCATGACACATTTTTTTAACAATAAGGACATTAAAAGCGTCGCTAAAATGATTAGTGACGATTTGTGAAAGTGTCTCTATTTAGCATGTCACTAAAATACTGTGCCATGCATGAGCATCACTAAAGTACTGTGACATGCATAAGCGTCACTATAGCACTTAACCATAAAAAAAGAATTTTTACCCGATTACAAGTCAGCCCCTCCAACTTTATCATTTACAATTCAGTAAGCCCATTTCTAATATATGCAATTCAGCACATCAACTATAAATAACTACTAATTAACCCACATAATTTCCTTTCCTTTATCCTTTTCCAAATCAACAATCTAATTCGTCAAAGAATCTAAGACTATTCAAAGAAATGAAAATTCACATAATTATAAATTCAGAATGCATCAGCAATATAAACACCAACCTATAAATCTCACAGTCCATTCACATCTTCACATATGTGCACATGCACATTCACATCCAATGGTTTGTTAATACATAAATTGATAAAAACTGGAGCACAAACCATAATCGAAGAGAGTCAACACTTAATTCTTGTTGTGCTCTTGGTCCGCATCTCCTTCTCCATCGGATGGGTTTTCGGGAGTGTTGACCAATTCCTGGGCATCTATCAGAGCTTGGAGTCTCCCTCTCCGGGCTGTCTCCGCTGCTTCCTCTGACTCTTTCATTCTTTCATGCTGCTTTGTTAATGTAGTTGTAAGTATCGACAGTAAAACGATGATAGATTCCAATAGGGTGCAAAAACAAAAGCACATTTCCTAATCCAGACATGAATTCAAGCATCGCTATGATCCCTCGTGTCATAATATCATACCACAAGAAATTTGCGTGTAAAATCACCGGAAGATACAAAATTGCTGGACAATAATGTCAAGAGGCTGCTAATATACTCACCAGAGCCAGCAATGTAAAATGAACCTCCTTCTCAGCATGAAGATGTTCCACGAAGAACATCTTAATCTTGTCCTCATAGTCGGGTATATTCTCAGGCACAACATTGCGATAGTCCTATGACTTATAACTTATAAGAATCAATCAAAAGTCACGTATGAATATCTGAAAGATAAGCTCACTTACCATACTAGAGTAGTCTCGTTCTTCGCTGATATTTTTGATTTCTTCATCATCTTCCCATATGTCAGCATCTAAACGCCAGCAAAGCACTCTAAGCTCTGCAAAATTCACTGAATTGGCAAAGAAAAAAAGCAAAACAAGAGCAACAACGCAAAATCTCGATCGCGTGCTTACAAGAAATCTCTGAAGGAGAGCATATGATGCTTACAAGAAGAAAATACTAAATATTTGATTTAATTTTTTCAAGAAGAAAGTCGGAACTTTCTTGACTGGTTTTAACATGCTTACAAAAAACATAAATCCCACTTCCAAATAAATGTAGTAACCAGTATAAGTTACATGTACATCATCTTGCTGAGGTGAGGAGGATAAAACAGTGAATTTTTTTTGATGTTGTCGTTATCAGCGTCAAGCTTGATCAATGGAGGAAAGATATTTTGGTACTGAAATAGACAGAAGCCTAGTCCAAATAGCCCATTTCTGTTTGAACCTGCCCACAACTGCAATAGATGTGCACATAGTCTCAATGTATACACATAAATGTAAAAATAAGGTATAGTTATCCTCAAATGGCATCATATGATAAGCCTCTAAACTCACCAAAAGGTAATGAATGCCTCAAGAGACCCTTCATGATCGCGTTCTCTTTTCAAATGTAAAATGTCTTCCACTAGAGTTCCAGAAGTTGCAGTTTTAGAAGAGACGTACAACAGTGAGTAAGGACAATGGTTAGATGCATCAAGACAAGAAGCGTGATGGGTGCAGAAGTTGTTGCCACAACTAAATTTTTTGGTCGTCAATGATGCATTTGGGCTGTATATGCTTAGCTCAAAGTCCTGTGTAAAGGAAGTAGATCAAATAAGAAAATCATGAGCTTTTCCAAAAGCATGTTGTAATGAGGATTACCAACGAAAACTATAGAATTGAAATATATCGAATCAAGAACATGCATTTTTTCTAAAATTCAAAAAGAAAACAAACAGGAGATATTCGAAGAAGATCATAATCCTTGTCCTATATCCATATTAAACTTTTTTCCTCACATGATCATATATGGTCTCTATTTGCTCAGAGAAAATGAGTGATAAAATGGATAAACATAGTAACCGTATAAACATTTTAAAGCTAGAGCAACAAATCAAGACATTAGGGAAACATCATATTTAGGCAGTCCCTCCAAATTTTCTGAGAAGTCTATATATTGGTTCTGCCAAGGCATTTCAGTTTCCGGTCATTCTCCGGAACCACTCTCCAATTTTATACTAAGCATAATACAAAAATGATTACGCATAAAATAAAGTACCAGGGTCTACATGATTTCACTTGCCTACACATCCATAGCTAAAAATGGATCCTTCAGCCCCTACTTCAGAAACCGTATACATTTCCACGGGCACTCAACAATACAGTATAAATCCACTTCCATTTTGAGATCTTCTCTTCTCTCCAATTTTCATTTTATTATATCCCAACAGTAAACAGTATGAACATTTGAAGCCAAAATCACTAAACACAAATGCTAACAATAACCGTTAAAAACGCAAACTACCTTAGCATGAAGGGAATCATCAATAGAGACACTTCTCCCACATTCACGGGGAACCAAAACAAACCACTCCCTGTATCCAAAGCCATCATAAACTTCACCTCAGGTATCCCCAATGTCACTGTTGTATAATGCAAACTGCACAAAACACACCATTTCATTTACGAAAAATTCAAGAAACTGTGGAAATTAAATCAAATGAATAGAATTATAACAATCCCCTCTTATTATTACAATTAAGTCATCACGATTAGCTATGAAAATGTCAGAGCATGTAATTAGAGAAGTTTTACACACAACACTTCGAGGATTCTTCAACGATTTCACAACTAAGGAGATCACATTATCCCTGTTAAACATAGTTGAGCATCAGTTGGGCTATGTAAAAATTCGGGATAAAACTGTCTGGAACATGCCAAAATTGTCAAATATGCACAAATTTACAAGAAAATTTTAGATGCTAGGATAGATCATAGCATCAATTTGTTTCAAGACATTTCAGCTGTTTTTTAGCAAAAAAAATATATATATTATAATTATAAAATACCTTCAGACATTTTCCAAATCATCAAATTGTACGTACTCCACTTCAGCAGTCCCTACTTCAAGCACAGAATTATCAGCTCCATTGACAACAGTGAGACTCTCAACAGTGAGACTAGGATGTTTGCTCTTAAACTCTTTTGGATTCTCACTCTATTACTCTATCTGAGAGTTGGTGGTGCTCCAAATAATCAAGAAATTAGTGCCACACAGATTTGATTCTCGAGGAAGCATATACACTCTTCACAAATGGAAAACTTGTGCATGAAACAGTACAACTTCGTCACCTAGAATCGAGACAAAAGGTAAGGTGCGATTAGTCAGCAACCTAATGTGCTTACTCAAAAAATTCATAAAACATAAGTTCACTCTAGTAAATAGGATAATGGCCTATGTATGCTATTAGGATGGCATTTGTCTCATGGAAAAGATCCCCAAAATCAACATGCAAATACTTAATGACCAAAAAACTTGATGACTAATATAGAGTAATAATAGAAGGTGAAAAATAAAGTGATCCCTGAAAAATGACTTAATGTGAAATGCTCAAATCATTTACTAATTAATGAAATAAAATGGTCATGTCACCCGCTAGTAAGCTTTCACAAAATACAGAGTATATAATTAATGAGAAAAAATAAAATGAAGCATAAACAAAGAAGAAATTCTAACTATACATGATTAATTTGGTTGTTACTAAAAAATAATCGAATGTGTATATCTATATATCTGATGTCCTCTAGTTTCAACATCAGTTGCAAGAATAAAAAAAATTTGGAGACCCTATCACAATTGCTAAAATATAGACCATACCAAAATGTTAGCAATAACAACTAAACAAACTCAGAAATAACCTTCTCTGCATTAGATCAAACTTAAGAACAAATCCAAAAAACTCACTCGGTCATTTGATAGGTTGTTCCATACTGAGCATGAAAAAGAGATAAAAAAGAATTCACTCACTGGGACAAATCATAGAGCATAATAGAGATCGGTGAAAAATCTGGAAACGAACTTAAACAACAACAATAGGAGCAACAATTCATTGTAGAGAACATTCAAATCATTGGAGGAAGGTAAGAAATTAACCAAAATCACAATATGCATGGAAACAGAAATTTAGAATTACATGTTGAATGTTCCATCAAAACTAAACTCAATTGATAAGAAAAGCAATGGATAGGAGAAATAGAGATTTACCTAATTCCATATCTGATGGCGAAAATAAGCATTGTTCCTCATCGCCGGACTTAGTTCCACCATATCGTCTTTCTACAGTGCACAAAGGAGCTCCGTGATGGAGCTGGGGACAGATTTTTACAAAGAATTTCAAAATTCCCTTGGTCGCGACGAGAGAAGGTGGAGACGTTATAGCGAGATAGGAAGGTTTATTGGAATTAAGGACCCAGAGCTGGAGATATTGGTCGGCGCTGGTGTACAAAGTGGCGAGGTCAGGCGAATCGGACACGTCGACAGGGATGTGGAAGAGAGAGTTTGTGGCGGGAAAGACATCAACGAGCGGCACAGATGTGTAGACGGTGGTGTTCAGGCAGACGGCGGAGGCGCAGACGGAGAGATGGCGACGAAGGAGGCGAGAATGAGCGGTTAAAGGAGGGTCATGGTCCACGGAGGAAGACTTGGAAGTGTCCCACCACCGTCTAGCTTTGGAGTGTGGAGGATGAAGGTCTTGCCCTACCTCTTTTCAATTAACAAAACTTTAAAGTAAAATAAAATAAGTTAAGTAATACTAGTTTAGTTTGTGACACCTTTAAATATGATATTTAAAAGTGTCATTGAATTTTGTAACGCGTTTAAAAATGATATTTAAAAGTGTCACTAAATTCCGTGATTCGAATTGATGTCGTAATTTTGTTTAGTGATACGTACAGGTGTCAGTAAAAGTATAGTGACACGTGAAAGTGGGGTTAAAATAGTGACACATCCTTACCTGTCACAAAAATGTGTCATTACTAGACTCTTTTTTTAGTGTATGATACCGCTCCTCTATATATTGTCATTAATTATGTACATAATATTTAAAATATTATTGGTAAAATTTAAAATATAATACACCAATAATAATATTTAATCTACATTTAATATATTCGAGTTCAATCACATGAGTATATTTGGATCATATATCATTCGAGATCTACATTTAATTATTTGATTGATAATTTTAATAATACAAATTGGGCAAAATCTTGGGAAAGACAGTCTTTCCATAATGGAAAGACTGTCTTTCCATAGTTTTATGGAAAACGGGGTTTAATTAGAATAATAAAAGGTAAAATATCTTTGTTGCAATATTAAAGTTTTATTATGCAACATGTTGTAGTTATAAATTTTATAACCCGGTTCATGCAACCCAAAAAATTTATCTTCATTTCTTCTAATTTACACTTTAAACCTTGGTCATGGAAAGACCGTCTTTCAAGAGACAGACTCTAAAAATTATATTTAAAATTTTAATGGTATGAAATAGTTTGAAGATTCAAAGTTTAATCTCAAGCACCCATATAATAAAAATTGTTTGGTTAGTGTGATTTGGTGTGATGGTTCTATCAACCGGGGATATTGAAGTCATTTTGACTAAATTAAACCCAAGTTGTCTAAAAATAACATACTAATATTATAATATTTTGCTGATTTTAATTTTTTACTATACTTGTTAAAATATATAACATCTATAAAATATATTTAAAATCATAAATATCTCATTGTAATACATCTATATTATAAATATCTATCTACCATAATAGATAGATACAATACAATGAGATATTTATGGTTTTAAATATATCTTTAGAAGTTGTATATTTTAACAAGTTATGATTGCTATATGTATATACCACTGAATAAAATTCAAAGAAACACATAATATGAAATAACAAAATGTTCGAATTTTTTTAATACAATGAGAGATTACTTTTGATAAAAATATGACAAAGTCTTATTTTAGACCAATTAACTGTTAAATGAGGATATTTTATAATTAGTGGGACTAATAAGGTTATCTGATATTTAATTTTGTGTATTGCAATGAGATACATATAATTATGATAACCTTTTAAAATGAAGGCAAAGTCTTGGAAAAGACCGTCTTTCCATAGGTTTATGGAAAAGACCGTCTTTCCATAGGTTTATGGAAAGATGAGGTTTACTTATAATAATAAAAGGTAAAAGGTCTTAGTTTCAATATTAAAATTTTATTATGCAAGGGGTAGAAGTTATAAAGTTTATAACCCGATTTATGCAACCCGAAAATTTTATCTTCATTTCTTCTAATTTGCACTTTAAAACTTGGTCTTTCCATGGCTTATGGAAAGACCGTCTCTCTCTAAAATGAATCTCAACATATAAACAATTAATTTTTAAATTATTTGAATGACATATTATAAAAAATAATCAATTTGTATTGCATTCAATATTTTAACAGTTTCTAACTAAATTAATTATATCACTTCATAACTCATATAGTTTTTTTTAGATGACTAAACTTTAAAGAATTTAATAAAATTATTTGTTTTTCAATAAAGTTAAGAAACAAAATGTACATAAAATTTAATTATAATATTTTCATTAATATTAATATCCCACAATGCACGGCACTCCACTAGTGGTGTATAAAAAATATCGTACAACATAAAAATAATAATTAATAAGAATAACATTGTCTGTGTTTCTTCAGTTTTGAGCTATAACACACTTTAACTAATTTTACTTAAAGGTACAACTACCAGTAATATTTTTAAAAGTATTATTAATGAAAAATGTTTATAATTTAGTAATTTTTTACATAATTAAATATAAATAATTCAAGGTAAACATGTAATTGAGATAATTTTGCATAATACTAAACGATACAAAAGGTAATAAAATTAAGCTTCAAAAACAATATCCAAGAAATATTTACTTAATATAAACCGAACCATTATATCTCTATCATGATAAACTGAATGTTGGGTGTAAGCACACCCCTTACTAAAAGTTTGTTCTACAACAAACACAAAAACAAATACAAATGATTGATAAAATGTTGTCTCCAAAAAATTAGCAAAAGCAAGTAAGCAATCAAGCCAAGACACGTAGGAAATCATAATTCTCCTATTAAGCTCTGAATTACGTCAGTGCTGTTCATCAATCATTCAATCTGTTTTATCTGTTAAATGGCATCTCAATTTAATCTATATGATACGTTTACTGTTTTGGGAAAAGAGAAAAGATTGTTACAAGTGCACACATTTCAGTACTCAACAAGCAAATTGGGTCTCCTGTTTATTTTTCATGAACATTTCATGTTACGAGCATTAGCATATCATTTTCAAAACAAAAAAAAAGCATTAGCATATCAACTTTGCACTTTAAGGTTATGTACGCCTGGATAAGGTGGGGCAATTGCCCCACCATTTCTGAATTTTTTTAATTTTTTAAATACATTTTAAATTAGTTAATATATGATTTTTGATCAGTGTCTTAGTTTATTTTTAATTTTAGATCATTTTATCCTTCTAAATTTAAGATTTTCTCAAAATTTTAACACTAATGTCATATATAGAGTCATCAGATCAAATTATGACCCGCCAAAAAAAAATTCTGCCTTTGCCCCTTTTATGTACACCTATGATATGTGATATTCCTTTTTTTATATTCGGCTTGCAGATGCTCTTGTTTTTCCTAGTGATTGTTCATTTTATGACTTGAGCTGTGGGAGAGAATTCGGTATAATGCAGGCAATGTCAAGAGGACGGTTGTTAAAAATTCCATTTGCGACAATTTTTTAATACCTTCATGTCAGTGATCAAGAAGCAGTGATTTTATTTGTATTTTATCGTCGCGAAACTGAGATTCTACAGATGTTACAATTGATTGCTACGTCCATTAATATCCTAGGACCAAGCGCCATGCTCTTTCTTGCTGCTCCTCACTCTGATTTTTATGTTTTTTGGGAAGCTATGGTGATTGGCATTTGCATCCGTTTAGTTGTCTATGAAGTATTGTGGCTTGAAACGTGCACACTCAAGAGAGAACTAAAAGTTATTCTTTTCCTTGTTGTAAAAGGAACAATTTTGCTCCATTGTCGACTACTTTCTGCTGAGATGATGAACTCCCTTTTGTTTCGTCGCCACAGAACCTACACAAAACTCAGACGGGATCTGGTCCGTTGGCTATATCTTCGGTTGAATTGCAAATCACCAACTAGAACTAGCACTGTCTGAGAAACTGTAGTCAATGAGCTTTCGACTCACGAAGAGGAAGTCATGGCTGTCTGTTGCAGATCTCAGTTCAAAGAGACAAGACTGAAGCCGCGGCTGAGGTTGAAAGTCCACTGGTTGAACTGCTCCTGGACAGACATTCTGCTTATATGTATAGTCCCGTTGCATGATAGTTGTTTGATACATACTAGTTTGGTTTAATTAAGCTTGAAAATGTTTGTAAAGATTGTTGTTTACAACCTTAGAGAGTGCTTATGACTTCATGATCAAACTATGAGCTTTCATGAATTGTGAAGTTGTAATTCTTTTTTTGTACAGAAATAAAAACCCTAAGTATTGTCTACGGCATCTGTTCCTAATATAAAGTATACTATATATTGAAACCTAATCCCTTGTTGGGTTTATACAACGGAAGCCCTTAATATATCTTCATTTATTTATACAATGGAAACCCTTCATATATCATCATTTTCATCGTTTACAAGTTCAAGACCTTCAGCAGCCAATAGTCTGCTAATGATTTTTTTCTTCTCTTCTTCGGCTTTCTTGCGCATTAAATCTCTCTTTTTCAGAACAAGTGTGTGTCGCCTCAAAGTGTTGTTAAAGTTCTCCAGAGATGCCTTCTTCTCCTTTACAAGTATTTTCCTTTCTTCTTCGGGATCCACCTGCAAGTTTCATTCAACAAGTACATCACGATGGAGGCTACACAAATTCTACATCCCCACAAACCTGTCTTCATCCCATCATATATACATCATATACTATATCTCATTATCGTGCAAGGTCATGAAACATCCAGATAACTGATATTTTACAGATCAAGTCATAAGATGATATAAGTGTTTTAATAATGAACGACATGAATGTGTGTACACCACACCACACACACCACCTGTATAAGATTCAGAAGCAATTTTCCTCAACAGATCAAGAATCAAATATAACTCATACAGCTAAGGCATTTAGCTAGCCACAAGTGAATAATTATTAAGATTATTATAATGATATGCAGGGGACATGGAAATGATTTCAAACTTCCTGAAAGAACTCTCTTCACCCTTCCCCCTCCCAAAGGATCGAAAAGCTTCAGAGTTTCACTAGAAAATGCTAGGAGGACAGATGGCGTGCCATATAATGT
>JAULKM010000002.1:12003122-12019600 GCA_032355605.1 Rubia tinctorum
CCTAAAATAAATATAAATAATTACCATATTCATCTAAGTAAATCAATCCAAATATTGGATGAATTCTTAAATGAATAAACTTTATCTAAACCTATCAAATATAATTCTAATCAAATCATAACTCCTAAATTACATCATTTAAAAATAATTCTAAATATGAGCGTACTACCTCATTAAAAAACCCAGTGGGAAAAAGAGTACAGTGTTAACTCCTAAAAAATACTAAACGAATAAAAATATAATAAATGACATTTTCTAATTCATATCAGTTGCTCTTTTAGTTATATTTATAGATAACTTGCATTTGAGAGTTTTGGACCTGTATTCAGAATTTGATTCTAACTTTATAATTTCAGTCCTAAACAATTTCAGATTTTTAAAAGAGTTCGTCTTTTAAGAGACGATATTTTCATAAGTTATAATGAAAATACCAAGGTTTAAACTGCAAATTAGAAAAAATCCAGATAAATTTTTTGGGTTGTATTAATCGGGTCGTAAACTTATAACTACTGCATGTTGGATAATAAATTTACCTTTTACATTTCTATAATTGTAACTCAACCTCGTTTTTCCAAGACTTTACCTTCTTAAAATATCACTCATAATCTCAGTAAACTTTATCAACTACTTCATATTTTTAACATCAATTATAACACAAACCAGCAATAAGGATTTTCAATCATACGTGGTAACCTTAATCCGCCAAGTTTAAGAATGGAGTACTTGCGTAGTTGTTATTAGACCTTGGTTCATTGCAATGAGCTAATGACCCCTGTGTTGTCAAGATTTTGCATGGTGGTATCTTTGGAGGCCTTCTTGAGATCGCAACCAATGAGCAGGGAAGCTTGAGCATTAACAAGCGTGAGATCAAATATGTTGCACAAAACAGTGGTAGTTTGGTACTTCCTCTGTTTTGTTATTTATAACATTATAGATTTAGCTGCTTGAATTTAGGCGAAAAAATGACTGAATGAAATTAAATGTAGAAACTAAAAAGTAGAATGAGCGGATGAAAACTAGGACCGAACCAAATCTTGACCTAACACAACATTTATTGTAAATTCACTATCATGACTGCTATTCCATTAACCATTATTAAGTTAGACTTCTCATCTTGCTTCCCCCAAATTAGCATAGAAATGAACAATTTCATTGTGATGAGTTGGATGATTCATTCCTATCAAGTTATGTAAAATAGGAATGACGGAAATGGTCTGATATGTAATCAAAATTTAGATCAGAGACAGAGTCGGGTTTTAACACCTTTGTAGCTGTGCATTTATGGTCTAGCCAGTCATTATCGCGTTTTGATGTTTCCGCGTTGAAGAACTTGCGGCTTGCTCTGGCCTATTATGGACGTCTTTTATCACGGGTGTTCTTGTTTTTCGAGTGCAAACAAGAGGCCTCTCTTCCTGGTCCACAAAGAATTCCAATGAAGGATTCAGTTTTGCCGCGGAAGGAGCCTTTGATGTCAAACCCTTCTATAATTTCAATGCACCTTGAGAATGACCCATCATGGATAGTTCTAATTTTTTAATATTGAACTTTGGTTTTTATGAACTACATGGTGTGGTGGATGGGGAATTTTAAAGTATTGTGGGAGTAAGAAAGCGTCGGGGAAGAACAAAAGTGAGATCTGGTCCCAAAATCACAAGAGGCGCCATTTTTATATCAAGCACCAGCGCCACACAACTCCTGATATTGGGACAGTTAACGTCACATGTTCCGAATTCGAAACAATATTAGACAAACAATAGACGGATGATGCACGGCAGATTATCTAACCCCGAAATTGCGCTCCAAATCCCTAACCCTCCCACTCTGCCTAAAAACTTGTTCTCTCCCCCCCCCCCCATTACAATTTCCCTCCGCACATCCAACCATTAGTTTCATTACATGGATTCATCATGGAGGGATGACACTCAAAATCACCGAGCAAATGAATTTGGTCATCTCTTTAGGTTTTGGCTCTGAAATAAAGGTTCGTTCGGGTAAGTTTTTAATAACCACTTTGTAATGTTTTGTGATTGGAGCAGGCTATGTTATAGCTTCAAATGTCGTTAATATATTTTTCCATAAATATCATTGATACATCGTGTATGAGAATTTAGATTTTTTGCGAAAAACCCTAGCATCATTCTTGATGGGTTCATTGTTGTAAATATGAAATGTATTTGCTCGGGTTTGTGTGGATAGCATTCATTCAACACAGTGTGCAATTACAAAATGAATCAACGATGGAATACAACATAGCTCCAACACAAGTTGTCAATGGGCACAACAAAGTTATGAGAACGATGATTGGAATGCGAGGAAGGTTTTCATTCGAGCATTAAATGTTACGCCTCATCTCTTCACAACCTAGTTATGTTGACATAAAACTCTAACTTTAAGAATCCCTTTCTTTTTGTCGTAAATTATGCCTGCTAGGAAGCGTATGTTTCAAAATGATGGCACCGCCAATCATTCGCTTGAAAGCCGCTTCGAAGTGTAGGGAAGATGATGAAAATATGCACAATGGGTTGGAGGATAACATTTTACTCATGCCCATAACAAACTTTAATACCATATGTTTTTTTCACTTTCAATACAATACAACATGTTATGTAGTTAATTCCGAATTAAATGCTAAGAGATTTTTTTTATATAAATTCTATTCGCTGGTGCTTCCTATAAATTTTTTCTTGATTTTGTATTTTTCTGTAATGCACAAAGTGTTATAAAAATGATTTTGATTTCGAAACGAACATGTGCTTAGAGCCATGTCGATATAGACAAACACCGCTTCTAATTCGCAAATTGGGGAAATGACTATAATCTGATCTATTAACTAACCTCGGATCTAAAATTCATGTCCAAGATTTAACAGAAAACTGAAATGTGTTCCGATCTCATAAACTACAACTACGTGAACCACACTGAACAAATAGATTAACATTCTGAAATCATATCTCCTTCTACCAAATTGATTTCCGAGATTGGGTGCAATGGTATAGCAGTTCAAGCGACACACCAATTTCGAAAACAAAGAATGGAACTTCCGTTATCAGACTATTGAACGACATTAAACGAATGGTACCACGACAAAACAAAGCACCGTGGTTTAGACTAAAACACGATGGTTACAATACACTGTGCATTGTTGTACGCTGATTAACAACGGTGCTAGGGACGGCGATTCATATTCTCCGTCCTATGGCCACTTTCCCAGCTGTTGACACTTAATTCCTGCACTAGTGAGATAACATGTTGGAAATAACTCTTCCTTTCATTGTATTTTTTTACTCTATTCAATCAAATACTACAAACCCTTATGGACGTAACTGTCTTATCTTTTAATCATAAAAAAATAAATAGTTTTAACAAAACCTTTCAAACTTGATAAGAGGCAATGTCAAATACAGTATGAGTATATCATATGATCTAAAACATCAAGAGCTCAAACATAGGACCAAAATGTCATATTTATATTTTCTTACCCCCACAATATTGCATCTCTACTCTAGAATAAGAAAGGCATTACATAAAAATTGCATCACTAAGTTGGTAGATTACTTGCAATAATTTGTGAAACTGCAATTTACAGATATTTTAATGATCTATTTTATACACATATACAATACCTGCTGACTGTAAAACAGAAGTACTTAGGTAGACGCTAGGCAAAATGTGCACATATATTCTACTCAAATATGGGTAACATACTAGTTGCAGAGAGCCAAACTAAACTAGGATCCTCGAGTTCGCGCAGCCCAGAGAGAGCTAATAGTGCGTAGGCGTTGAAAATACTCTCCAAAGGCAAGCAACCCTCGCGCTGCCTGCCGAGGTGTTAAGATGCATGCCATTCTCTGCAGAGTTTGTTGGCGAAGATGATCCGCCTGTTTTTCACATGACAAAAATGCAGTTAAGCGAATATTTCGCGAATATACATCATTCAAGTATCAAGAAACTGAATGAAACATGGACCTGAATAACAAAGGTCTCCAAGGCTTCAAGCATCTCAACAGAAGAAGCCATCTGAGAAGTAAAAGTTTCCATTCCAAGTGGATCAGTTGCAATGCTTTGCACCAGATTCTGCTGCAGTTTGTCAATGCCCTGCTTGAGTGCATCTTCGGCTTGTTGACACGAGTGGCGCAGATTACAAACATTAACGAGTTGTTGATCTGTTAAGGGCTCGATTGTTGGTATCAAAAGCTGTCATCAAAAGGGAAAGCTGTCAAGAAAACAACATTATAATTCAAGCCACCTCTACAAGAATACTTACATTGACAAGCTCTGATGGGCGAAAACCTCCAATCCAGAGGAAAAAACGCTCTACATAAGTTTTCCAGACGCCAGACATTATATAGAAGGCATCCGCTTTCGCAACTTCTGCTTTCATGCGGAACAGTTCATGGTAGTGGCTCAAGAAACTCTCTACAAGTATACGTAGCTCCATGTCACCTACTGGAGTCTGCAACACAGTTCTGAGTTCCGAAGTTTTCCTCCTTTTCTCATCCACCCAGTGCACATATTCCACTTGAAACGCTGCAATTCCTACAAAAACAAGTTCCAATCCATCAATCAACAACATCAACGCGTAACTTGCAAAGCTGGATCGCCAAATTGCTCCTTCATTTCTTGGCGGAGACTTTCTGAATACCTGGATTCATTGCTCCAACATTAGCGGCAACACCTCCAATACACATACCCTGTTGCCTAGCCCTATCAAGTTCCAACTCAAGTTGAGCCAACTTGATACGACTCGTTTCTAGTTGCTGAACATAAGCCTGTGAAAGATTTCAACCACATAAGACTCATCCGTGAAGTATAACGCTCCACAAAGGACAACAAGGTACCTCAAAATACCTTTTTCCTCAACCTGCTCTTCCTAGCAGCTTCACGATTTTGAGCTAGGCGTCGTAGAACCTTCAGTAGAGATCAAGACTTATTTAGCCAATTTCAAGTCTGAAAGTCCATATTTTTTAGGGTGAATGGAACTGGAATGCTACCTTGTCTGAAATAGTTGTTGCTACTTGACTATCCAAGGGAGGCATCAAAGGCTCCTCCGACGAACACTGATCAAACTGCAAAGTTAAGACAAAAGTCAGAGAAATGGTGTAATTACTTCCTAATGATTCCAACATCGAAAATTTCAGAGATCCACCTTCTCATGTAGCCTATCCTCTTCTCCTGTTGGGATCATGCACATGCCGGTATCTGGACTAATATGACTTCTAAACGTGTCTTCCCAGATGCTCATCTGGTGCATAGGATCACATATACCCATCCTCCTAGATGGCGCAAATTGAGTTGAAGAAGCCATGCTCCTAGCCTCTGAACTACAAACTTTTCGACTCAATTACCTTGTTGTCTTAAACTTCTGTAACATCAAACAAGTACTCAAAATTAAACTAATGATACCAAAAGAAGTTTATGCTACTAATTCCATGATCAGCATGGTCTAGGTAACTAAAATCGTACGCGAGGCAAAGATTCAAACACCAAAAGCTCTATAACAAAGATTGATTCAAACACCAAAAGCTCTATAACAAAGGTTGAACACCATTCATCGTTGTTTCGCGAGAGAATTCAGTAACAGAAGGGATTGCCAGAAACACTACATAATGTCAAAAACGCACCGCATGAAGCTATAAACAAGAAAGTGAGAATGAATGAATATACCTGTTAATTTGGTCAATTTCTAGTTCTTTCTCTCAATGAAAGGTGAATATGTTCCAAGTGCAAGGAAAATATGATCTTGAAAATGGATATTCATGAAACATTTGTGGCCATATGTAGCGATAATTATTATGACAGATTCAAATGGGAAACTTAATCCAATCAGTCTGACTCTGAAGTGAGGGACATACAAAAGACTAAAATACTTGCAAATACACAAGAGACCAAGAACACAATAAAAATAGCAAAGAAATGACTACTTTTTTGGGATGCTACAGTCAACTAATTGTTTAAAATTTGCATGCATCCACTCATTTATATAGAAAAGAATACGCACTAACCTTTAAATATTTTTTTTATATTTGAAAATGCCTAACAAGTGACAACTCCTGTCCATCTTTAACTAATACACCCTCATATAGCACCAACAATACCTTATTCTTGGTGCTTGGGCACGTATAAATGAGCTTCTGAAATTGTGGCTTCAACAGTGCTAAATAATTGGCAATAATTTGGGTGGAGTTTAAATGAGTGCCACGACACACAATGATCATTTCGAAGTTTAAAACACGGTATTTCTATAACTTTATGAACCGTCCATAATGATTTTTACATTAAATATTGTAATTTTTTTTTATAAATTTAATATTGTGTTTTAAAAGTTAAAACAAATAATAATATGTATTTGAATGTGAAAATATAAAAATATATAATGTAAAAAATATATTTTTTAAATTTCTAAATTAAGTATGTAATTTAACAAATGCAGTGTATAAGAGAAAAAATAAGTGGTATGTACATAAATTTATGGACAGACGGCTTGTTATGAGACCCACTCTACTTTCATTAGATTTATAAATAGATGGGTTAAATATTTCGTGACGCCTGCCTCTCGTCTCGATCATTCTTTCTATTTTGAGAATATTAACATAACAAAATGTCGTTAAGAAGCATGGGCCTTTCTTTTTTTTACTTATGCAGAAAATAATATTTGATATTATTCTTATTTTCTTTTCTTTTTCCTACGCTAGTGACAGACTTAATTAACTGCATGGTGTCGACTAGCCGAATTAGGTATGTGTTTGAAAAAAACATCACCTAAGTTAAACAACTTTGAAGTTTGGTAAATTATATACTTACATTTATTTTTTAAGGTTACTGGTTTAAAAATTGAAAACATTTTTTTGGGAAATAATATAGAAGGTGGTCTTCCCATACTTTTACAAATAAGCAAATTAAGTACAGCTTAATCAAATACAACATTAAATTTTAAAAATTAATTAATATTATGGTTACATTAGCAATGGCATATAGCTAGCTAGGCTACAAGAACAACTTGGGGACAAATTTGTTTAGAAATTGCATGCTTATCTTGTTTGAAAATGGCGCTAATAATTGAGGCTTGCTATAAAAGAAATCATCAGCATTAGCTCAAAGCATCCACAGCTGTGATATTCCATTAGAATAGACTTTTGCTTGTCTTAATAGCATAGAAAATCTGATTCATTCACATATGGTTGTTTAGAATGGACTCAACTTTTCCCTTTTTTCTTTTTCTTTACTTGAAATTACAAATTTCGAAATGCAATCATTTAAGATATTGACATATACATTGTGCAATACACCTAAATATAATTTTGCATGAAGGTTGCTGTCAGGGATCGGGTCAAAATTCTTAAATGTTTATAACCGAATTTAAAAATAAACTATTAAGGCTAAATTTAAAAATAACCAAGGTGTCCAGGAAAGAATTATGGGCTTGCGAGTTGCAACATGTTGTGTGCTTGCTAATTCTCCAACTATGGTAAATTATACAGTCTTCCAAAATTCTACAGTACTACAGAGGGAAAAACAACATTTCCATAAACATACGAAAAAATAGGGTTGAATTAGAATTATAGAAAACTAAAAGATTTTAGTTTCGATATTAAAAATTTATTACTCCCTCCGTCCCAATTCAAGCTCCACACTTTTGGTCAACTTTGTCATACCATGTTTGACCAACGATAACTTTATTTATGTATAATAATGGTGTATTAAAATTTAATGTTTAGAAAATACATCAAGCAGGGAATCTAATGATATCTCACATAATGATATTTGTATCTATATACTAGTTAAAATTTATGATCAAATATGTCTTGAGAAAGTTGAGCAAAAAGTGTGCAGCTTGAATTTCAACAGAGGGAGTATCAAAAAATGGAAAGTGTGCCAACATAAAAGAAACAACCCAAAAAGGAAAGTGTGTCAATAATAGAGAAACATATGGAGTACATTTTATGTTTTTATATTTTGATATTTTCACATTCAAATACACATTATTACTTATTTTAACTTTTAAATACAATATTTAAATTTTATTTAAAAAATTACAACATTTAAGGTAAAAAGTACAACATACTATCCATAAGTTTAAGGAAAGACTGTATTTCCGGAGACTTTCTCTTTTATGAGATAAAACTTTTGACGATAAATCTAAATTAATATATAAAAATATCATGTGAGCTCTTATTAGATTTGTCTTAACATCTATTTTTTAAATACAACTTTTTATATGACACCATTATAGGTAGTTAGAGATATCGATGGTCAAACATAATTTTTGAAAACCGTGAAAAGTAACAGTACAATTTGAACTGGGACAGAGGAAGTTATAAGTAAGTTTCTTTGTATTGATTTTTCCCCCTATGAAGTCATAACCTAATTTTCTCTCTTATAGTCAGCCGAAAAATATGAATTTAGGCTGTGTTTTTAAACTGCACTTGAGTTCAACTAATTCAATGTACTTAATTCAGATCATTTAATTTAATTTAATTATTTAATTAATCATTTACATTGTAATTAATTTAAATTCAATTCAATTCATTCCAATTTAGTTAAATAAGATAAAATGGCACCATACAAGTGTCATCAATCAATTAATAAACCAGATTAGCTACCCCCAAAATCCAAAACATAAATTACTGATCAAAATGGCTCCCCCAAACAGAGTAGGTAATTACTCAATTTTTTACCACTCACCTTTGGTTTTCCTTCGAAGTTTCTGATTCTCTTCATCTTGACTTTGCTTTCCACTACCCAATACTATGAAATGAAGATGAAAAGTGGGTTAATCAGAATAAATGCTTTAAATTGAGGCCAAATAACCCATTTTGTTAGATGCCTTTGATTTCTCACCAATCAAGCAAAATACTTTCTTCAAAAGCCAAGCAAAGTTAAAACAGGTTTGGTAGTTTTCTGGATACTTTTCTGCACTTTTGGTGTACTCCGGTCCTTCAAATATATGTGTCTGTCCAGGAAGTGTCTGAGGCACCAATTCATCCACAAATATGCCTATAAAGTGTTAAGCGTACGAGTTAATCGATAAAATCAAATGCCCCTTCTTTGCTTTGGGGACCAATCCCGTATCCTCCGTCCCAGCAAAAATAGCATATTTTAATTTTTGGAAGTTGAACTGAGACAATTTCGATCATTAAATTATATTGGTATACGTGCGAGACTATTATTATGTTATATATTGTTGGATTCATCATAACATATATTTTTAAATTATTATTTTTTTCAAAATTATTTTTCACGCATAAAATTCTCTTAGCTTCAAAGGGGAACGGAGAAACTCACAGTGGTATATGATTTTTTTAAATCGCCTGATATGGCTTCCACTTCTGAAAGCTGAAGGCTTGCTAGCTAGAGTGTGCAGAGGAGACAAACCTTGTTCGTTGACCCGGTTAACAAGAAGTGGATATAGATGAATTATTTGATAGGCCAAATCTGTAACCATGTATACGAAAACAATGTTATTAATGTGTATAAACTTGATCACTGCTGCAAAAATGATGTGAAAAACTAAGAGACCATGCAGAAAATTTTACATTTATCAATCCTTATGATATAACTAACTATTTTTTGGAAAGATGACATTTCTTAAATTTATGAAACGTGTCGAATGTGGAAATATAAGAAATATTTTATAAAATAGGACATAACACTCTCCATCTCAAACTAAACAGAACCCAAAAAAAACCTAGAATAATTTTTTATATTTTGACCATATGTTTGAACTAATATACTACGGAGTATATATAAATAACAATAACATCAGATGTGATATTGTTGGATTCGTTATAACAATTTATTTCTAAACATTAATTTTTTATGTGTCAGTAGCCTACTCAATTAAAGATCCTTCCTCTATCATCGACACACTTTCCTTTTTGTGTTGTTTCTTTTATATTGCTACACTTTCCCTTCTTGGTAAGATTCCTTCAATTTCATCTACTAATTCTAATTTTTACTTTCTACATTCAATTTCATCCACTTATTTTCTTCACTTAAATCTAAACATTTAAATCTATGGTGAGAGTAATAGAGGAATGAAGGGAGTATTCTCAGTCAAACATATGTCTTGGATCCCGTAATAAAGATTCCATTCGTTAGTCTGGGACGAAGTAGTATCTCAATTAAAAATTATAATATTTAAATTACAGAACACAGTGTTAAGTTAAAAATATATTAATTGCTCTATAATTTTTTAAAAAATATATATATATATATATATATATATATTATTTAGAGACCCTCTCTACTCTCTAGCTAAGAAAATGCTCTCTCTGTCCCATTTCATTTTGATTAATTGTTTATTGAAAGTCAAATTTTTGTAAACTTTTATCATAAATATAAATTAATTCATATATAATAAAAATATCAAGTGGGATATTGTTAGATTCGTTTTAACATCTATTTTTAAAATATCAATTTTTTATGTGACGTTATTTTAGTTAACTAAAAATATTTACGATCAAACATACTCACTGAAAAACGTTCAAACATACTCACTGAAAAACGTGAAAAAATAAATAAGCAAAATTAAGTGTGATGGGGGAGTACCGCATGGCGTGCAACACATTAGCTGTGTAATTGTGTTCATCATTTGAGTCAAACAAAATAAAACTCACCGAGATGTTCTCCAGTTATGGCGCAGTGAAGAATGGTATCACCATCATTTCTCCGGCAATGCGTGTACGCCTGCTTCGGTTCACTCCCAAAAAAGGAATGAAGACGCAGAAAAGCATACTTCTTCCCGTGCAGTACCGCCAGAAAAAACGGCGTCTCGCCATCGTGATTCCGGTGGCCGATGAGCACGGGATCCACCTCCGCGATGCACTTGCACATCCGCACGTTCCCCATCACCGCCGCGTAATGCAGCGGCGTGTTCCCGCGCTCGTTCCCCGTCCCGAGCGCCTCGGCGGCGTGCGAGACCCCGTTTCTCTTCATCGACCCCACGAGCGTTTCCACCACCTTGTCTTGGCCGTCCAACACCGCGAGGTTGACGGCGGTGTTGCCGGACTTGGTGATTCTAGCGCTGTGGGTGTCGGGGTATTCGTCGCACAGGTTTATGACCTCGGCCCAGTCGCCGCCCATGGCTTTCTTGAATAGGGTTTTGTTGATGGCTTCTATTCCTGCATTACTAGAGGATGTCGCACCTGAGGTAGACATTACTGCTGGGATTGCGATTATACTAAGGGATGGTGATTTTGCTGTCTTTCTATATGAGGCATGAATATATGCTTTCTTCTCTTTCAACATTATTCTCTCTTTGTCAGAAAATAATACTTCCTCCGTCCCGGCAGAATTGGCATGTTTACTATGCACACGATCTTCAATGATCATGTTTGACAATCAATAACTCTAGCTACATATGCCAATTCCGTATAAAAATTTGATATTTAGAAAATATATGTTAAGATGAATTCAACAATATATCACATGATATATTTATTATCTTTATGTTAATTTATATTTATGGTCAAAGTTTGGCAAATTTGACTTTGAAAAAGTAAATATGTCATTACTGGTGGGACTGAGGGAGTAAGCAACATGTGGCAAGAACTATGTTTGAATGTCACGTGACAAAAATGGTCTCATTTAATATATACTATATATTATTTCTCTCACATCCACATCACCAGTCCATCATACAATCAAACTTTATTTTTACCTCACTTTATCAATAACCCAACACAATTCAACCCAACTCAACTTCTTAACTTATTTTAATATATAAAATGTTAACTGTAATAATTATTAATAATTAATTTATTGTAAAATTTATATTACAAATAATTTTAAACGTAAAAAAACAAGATGAGATGAAATTTACACTTATAAATAATAAAAAAGAATTAGTAATAGTAAAACGAGTTGAAATTTATTAGTTGAGAATCGAGAGAATTTGAGTTTATGGTTTGAAATAAAAAAATTATTCTATTTATAGAGTTATTTTTAGGAAAATTAGAAAAAATAAATTAAAGATGCATTATTTAAAAAATTAATAGTTAATTGATAAAGAAAAAAATCAACAAATAAAAGCTTGACAAGTGGCAATAATTTATCTCAAGTCCAACACAATTCTCAATTTGCTAATGATCCCATTTCATTTCTGTGAACATCCTAGTTGTGGTGATATGGCCAAGTGGCCCACTCACATTTATTTTCAGCTTTATTTTATTGGTGTCATGTCAACAACTGATGGGTCCTGGTTGCCCATAAACATGATTTGACATTGACACATTTCCCTATCTCGTTTGATCTTTTAACGATGACTCTTTTTTTGTTATAAAATTTAGTTTATTTTCATTCATTAAGTTGTTTTTTAATAACCCAATGCAATCTCCTCCTTTCATTTTATTTTAGTTTTATTTTATTTTATTGGAAGTAATGATAGAAAATTCGAAGGAGTAAGAGTCTCATAAGTGCCTATTCTTTCAAAGTTTATCTTTTCCTGGACTAAGAATAAATATAATTAAGAAAGTAATAATAAGATTAGATTAACTTAAATTTTATCCGATTAAATTTTCACTCAAATTTGGTTGCAAATAAGTTGAAAAGAAAGTGGCTAAAAGTATCCACAATTATGAATTTTGGGGGATGAATTTTGTACATGTGGGATATACTTTTACAATGGGGATGAATTTTGGGGGATGGATGAGAGAGAAGAAGAAATTCGGCTATAGTGGATGAGGGAATTCATCCAACATTCATCTCCTACATGTGGGCTGGTGGGACTACGATTTTTTTATTTTTCCTTTTTTAAAGACTCAATGACACTTGACTTGTGTCATGAAAATTCAACAACCAATTTATAGAATTAACAGGAAGAAACGATAAGAAACAGACAGAATAAATGGGCAAAAAATGATATTTCTATTTTTTAAAGATAAAATACCAATATTTTAAAAATGATATTGTCTATAAATAGAGCTTAACATTGAATAAGTTCTCACACATCTTTGATACTTCATTTTTCTCTCTTCTTCACTCTTGACCAAAAAGTGTAGTCCATTTTTTTGAAAGATTGAAAATGGATTCAAACAATTCTAATTTTCACCTCCAATCGACGAACCCAAATTCATCGACTCCAAGATATCCTTTCACAAAAAATTCAAATTTTAGTGCACCGCTTAGGCCTTTTTCATGTCCTCTATACCCATATTACGCGCCACATCCAAACTATTCTAGCAAAATCCATCAGAAACACATATGCAATGCAATCAAAATATGTTTCCATCACCATTTCTTATTCACGGATCGCAAGGTAGTTGCGGTCAATTTGATTGTCAAGGAAGCAATTAATATGGCGGACATGGAGGTGGAGATTATAGTATGCATGGTAGTGGACACAATTATATTCCTAAAATTGTTGGGGTTATAGTTGAAGATGAGGAAACATAGCATGAGGAGGGTTTGACAAGAAGCTCTCAAATGCCGAAGAAAACTCAGTTGACTTGGAATGAAAAAGATGAAAAGTACTAATAAAAACATGGCTAGAATTTGTCAGCCGATCCAAAAATAGGTACGAATAAAAAAATTCGATGTTCAGGGAAAAAATTGTGGAATGTGTGAAAAATCACACATGAAAAAGTTAGAACAATACCCTCTTGCAATAATGTTGCATTAAGGACTACCACAAGTAGATGTGGTGGCAAGGGGAATGAAGATATCAGAAATTATTCCATGAAAGTTTTCAAACAATATCAGAAACATCCCTTTAATATGCCACGTATAATACATTCTATGTATGGTTCCAAAATTTTGATCTCAACACGTCCCAAGAGAGCCAAAAGCGCGGAACACATACATGATAACTCTGAAAGACTAAAGTAGTGAAGGAAGCGGAAAAGGTCAAGGTTAAATGAGGGAGGCGCTTATACAAAAATCAACTCATAAAAACAGACCTGGTAGTTGAGACACCCCCACCCCCACACCCACGTCGCGATCAATGGCAATGAAAACGACAAAATGTCAAGGTAAGAGGAAGGTAAAAAAAGGTCTTTGAACTTCATAGTCTTCATTTGATGATTTTGTGGTGGTTGAACGTGAAAGGGTTGCAGTTGAACATGAAAAAGTTGCACTCGAGCGAAAAAGAATGCAACTCAAGTGTCTTGAGTTTGAGGAGAAGACACTTGAAAGAAAGAGTGGGACTCTGAACCTTCTTATGAATCTTAGTACGAATGCTACTCACGAGCAAGTTGTTGCATGAGATAAGTTGATGGTTGAACTGTATCTTGGAAAAATGCTTTAATTTTCTTATATTTCATTGGTATCATAATTATGTAATGCAACTTTAATTTTTAGTAAGTTTCTGGCATGAACTTTGTTGTATTAGTTACTTTCAATGTATTTATTATATATATATTAATAGAAATTATAATTTATCTAAACACGTCAGAATTAAATTTTCAAGTATTAAATAGTCACACAGAAGTTTGAAATGCAAATTACTCATCTAACAGTAGTGAGTGGGTTTGCCATAGTCATGTCCTATCTTCACGTGGGTTAAAGTTTAAAATTCCAATTATTTAACTGACAACAATAAGCGGGGTTGTCATAATCACGTCTCATCTCTTCACGTGGGCTGAAGTTTGAAATTCAAATTATCTGCCTGGAAATAATGAGTGGTTCGCCATAGTCATTTCCCATCTTCACATGGGTCAAATTGTGTATTCAAATTATTTGACCGTCAATAATTAATGGGTTCGCTATAGTCTTGTCACATCTCTCCACATGGGTTGAAGTTTGAGTGATGGGGGTAGTGACCACGTAGCTCCCCAAATGACCATACATTTTTGTGGATGTCTACTATATAAACAAGACACCGAGTCACTTCTCATTCTCACATCCAACATCATTCATCCAACTCTTCTCCTAGAGTTACCAATGTCTTCATTTTCAAACCCACAAATGTCTCAATCTTCTTTCATTGATTTACCACCAATTTGGAGTGATGATGAAATTGAAGAATTCTCAAACCAAACATTACATGATCAAAAGAATGAGAGAAATGCGTAGCATGGTTGGCGATTACATAATAGGATTACAAAACAATGTTAGCGAGAATTCATGGCACAGGAGGAGTGGTAAGAAAAAGGTGATCAATAGAGACCGTGAAGGAAGTTCAACAACGTTATGGTGGCAGTACTTTGTGGATCCAAATGAAAAAAAATCCTACAAAAATGCTATGTTTCGACGTAGATTTCATATGCGGAGAGGCTCATTTCTCCGCACAGTCAAAGATGTTATGCCAAAAGACATTTATTTTACACAGATCAGATGCATGCAATGTACATGGGTTCACTCCAATTACAAAATGTATGGTTGCAATGCATATCCTGGATATGGTTTAGCCTATGATAAAGTTGATGAATACTTGTCGATCGGAGAAACAACTGCAAAAGATATCCTTCACCCTTTCATGGAAGACATTATTGATGTTTATCATCATGAATACCTCAGGGGGGAGAATTGGTTGGATTTTGCATGCCTGAAACATGTTGTAGCTAAACGTGGATTTTTTTTGAAATACTTGGTAGTGTGGACTACATGCATTGGGGATAGAATAACTATCCATCAACATGGAAAATACAATATATGGGTAAATATAAGAAAGCTTTTATTATCTTGGAGGCGGTTTCTTCTTACGATCTTCGTATATGACATGTACTCTTTAGAGTTCCAGGGTCTTATAATAACATTCACCCTTGTTCGATAATGTCCTCAATAGAGTGGCTCCAAAGTGTGAATTTCATGTTAATGTGCATGCTTATGATATGGGTTACTCTTTAATAGACGGTAACTATCCTGAGTGGGTTGCTTTTATACCTTTGGACCGTCTACCGCTAGGAGAGAAGGAGAAACTATTTGCTAAAGCCTAAGAGAGCGTGAGAAAGGATTTTGAATGCGCACTTGGAGTTTTGCAATCTCAATTCCATGTAATTCGCAACCCTGCACATTATTAGGATATTAGAATGGTGGGTAAGATAATGATAGATTGTGTTATCCTACACAATATAATTGTAAAAGATGAACGAGATACGTACAAGCTCCATTTCAATGTGTCTGACTTCTTAGATACTCTCGATCAAGAAGTCTGGGAGTATATCTAGGGGACTCAAGCTGATATGACTGAATTTCTCTAGGCAATGTTTCAACTCCAGAACAGGGAGAATCATTGACAACTCATGAATGAACTAATTGAACATGTTTGGTGACCCGCACCCCGCGGGGTCATTCAATTACCTTGCAGGAGAGTTTAACCCACGAGATGCATTTAAAAGATAGAATTTATAGATGTTGCTCCAGTAATCACTGCTAAATACAACAAAGTAGCTAGTGGCAAGTTCATGGTCGCCCACAGAGATACTAGAATTCAAAACTTAGCTTTATACAACCCACAATCGGTGTCACTTCGATTTTGTGTCGGGAATAACTAGTGTTTTAAACAGGTAATTGGGGGGGGGGGGGTGTCCACCAAAATACTG
>JAULKM010000002.1:12019700-12040388 GCA_032355605.1 Rubia tinctorum
TTTATTATTGCGCCTATGATCGATAGTAACTAGCATGAGTTATTCTTAGCCGATATCATTCTCATATAGATTTATTTTTCATTTTACATTCATTATTTGCGATTTTAGGTTTAGAAATCATTCTCAGAAATCAAGGCGTGGTGGCATCACCGAAAGAGCTTTATAAATTAGTTGGAAAATAAATTAAAATTATTGATTTTGCTCCTCGTGGGATCGACCCTTCTTATCACTATACTAATTAGTATTCCTGAGTTTGCAGATATTTAGGTGATTGAAACGACGTTCACCAATATTATTTATGGAAATTATGCTTTATGGATATTATGGTTGTGTTGGTGGCTGTTTATGGTGGAATTTTTGTTTTATCTAAGGGAATTTTTGTGGCTATCAAACTAGGGAATTGTAGCTTCTATGAAGTAGTTACTGCCAGATGTAGAGCATAGACTATGTACATGACATATGTACAAGAATTTCAAGGGTAAATATTATAGTTTGGATTTGAAAGAATTGAGCTAGGCCGCAACCAAAAGTATTCATCCTGCTCAGTTTCTGAATCATCTGAAGGATATAAGAGACAAATATCCTGGTGCATTGAAGTGGTTAGAGGAGATAAAAAATCCAAGAGAGTGGTCTAGACCTTTCTTCAACACTGAGTCAAAGTGTGACATCCTCATCAACAACTTATGTGAAATATTCAACAAAGTTATAATAAACGCGAGGGATAAGCCTCTGCTCACAATGTTGGAGGTAGTCGGGTTCTACTTCATGGATCGCCTACAAAGGAAAAGGGATTCGATTGGTAGAATGAGTGGTCAGTTTGGGCCGAAGACAAAGAGGAAATTGGAAGTTAACCAGTTTGCCTCGAATCGATGTTTTGCAACTCCAAGTGGGGATATGGAGTTTCAGGTGACTTGTGCGTATAGGGGAAGTTATGCGGTTAACCTGAAGATGAAATCTTGTGGCTGTAGAAAATGGGATCTTATGGGAATACAATGCCCTCATGCTATTGCTGCTATTAGTTTGGTGAAGGAAGATGCAGCAGCTTTATTGCATTTTTGCTACTCCATGCTTGTGTACGTAAGTGCATACAACCATGTCATCCATCCTATTAATGGTCCAAAGTTATGATAAGACTGGTCAAAGTGATTTGCTACCTCCCTCGGACATGCCATGACAACCCCCAAAGTCAAGAAAAAAATCTACTGACAAATTGAATTCAACAAAGAAAAAGATCAGGAAAGAAGGGGAAGTTGAGAAACTATCAAGATTTGGGGGGATGAGTTCATACAAATGCTCCCTGTGCGGGCATATTGGGCATAATTTTCAAAGGTATCCAACTAAAGCTGCGAAAGCTCAACAAACTGAACCAGCACAACCCCCTCCAAATGCAGCTGAGTCCTCCACTTCAAATCCATCACATCTTAGGGTAATTTCTTTACTTACAGTATCTGAATCTTATGCTATTGTTTGAACTTATTTTCTCAATTGACTTTGGCTTTATGTAGCCAAAACGAGCTCAACAAACTAAACCTGCTCAACCAGTCCCAATTTGGCTCAGTCCTCATCTTTTGAACCACCAAATGTGAAGGTAATTGTATTAACTTAAGTTCTATGTTTATTGGTACGTGTTAATGAAGTTTTCCGTAATTATTGGACTTATGTATATGAAAACATGTAGGCGAAATGAGTATACAAGTGCAGATCATGCCACCAAGTTAGACACACAAAGCTCACCTGCAAGAGCCCGTCATAATCGCGCTTTAAGGATGTGAACTATTCCAAGATGCGTGGACATCAGTGGCATTTTTCGGAGAACCACTAATGGAGGATTCTACCAAATGGATGGAACATTAGTTTAGTTTTTTTTCGTCTGGAACCTTACTGATGCATGTTTGCCTTATGTTTGCCATTTTTAGTTTGTCAGCAGAGTGGTCTCTATTTTGGCTTTTCTGAGATTGGTCCAGAACCTCATTATAATGGTTTTTCTGATATTGGTCCAGAACCTCATTATAATGGTTTTAGATTTTTCGGCTACTTCTCGGTAGGTATAGATTTGGTTTTGTTTGAATCAAACAAAATGTATCAAACCAATTGTATGAAACCAAACAAATTCTAGCTTTTTTTTACAATTGTTCTATGAAATTTTGTTCGGAATGTTGTATGACTGATCGATCAAATCGTATGAAACCACAATGAGTATTAATGCACTTATTCATGCTGTATTACTTATTTGAAACATACAATTTGATCAACATGTAGTTACCGCTTCAACCAAATCTTCCAACCAAAATCAATACATGATCAAACAAAAAGGTGAGATCAATGCTTAATCCAAGTAGTCATTACAAATCCATCAAAACTATCGACAACAAACATACACCACATTCATCAATTAGTCTATTACAAACATGAGATATATTCTAGTCTACTGCAACCATGAACTAAATTCTAACTACCTGCAAAAGGAGGCCAAACCAAACTGGGGAAAATGAGTTCAGCCCTAAACTTCAATTACCAATAATTACCACCATTGCAAGGAAGAATGCAACTACGAAAAAAACCAATCTGGAGTTGTTCACCTTTCTGGATATTTTCCGTTCCATTTCAATCACATTTCAAATATGCAATTTGCTCACGCTCCCTTTGAAGCTCGACTTTCAGATCGGCAAAATCGTCGGCCACCTTCGTCATCCCTTCCTCCAACAAAGGGTTCCTCTCCTACATTCCTTAAATAATCTTAACAGCAACCTCACATTCCCAACAACCCTCGTCGTACCATCTGAAAAAATCGCAACCAGCACACCCTAACGAACATCCATAGAACTTTCGTCCCTGATTTTCCGGTGTGTTGACTATACGAATAAGGCTTCGCCGACCACACATGCATTTCAAATACGCTCCCACATTAAAACTGGAGGAGACGCAGGAGCTCGACATGGTTTCTATCGAATTTGGTTAGGAGGATTGGATTGAATCAGGGTTGAAATTGGGGATAGAGACAGAAATGAAGGAGTGTGTGTATATATATATATATTTATGTATATATATAATATGGGTTAAGCTAGGGTGGATTGAAATAAGACTGTTGTTTTAATTAGTAAAACTACAATTTTACCCCTGGGCATATCAGAATTATATGTCACATGTCGGTCATGTGCGACGATATTGACGGAATACCACTCGGAAACGGGTTTCAGGACCAAACAAATCATTTGTCATTTGTTGAATGTTGGATGTTCGCGATTTTGCCACTGGGGATCAAAAGATGGTATTTCAATATATATTGGAGATCAAAAAAATTACTACTAATTAATAAAATTTAAATAATTTAATATTTCTTTTTTTGAGTGGGCCTCCTGACAGGCGGTCTGTCCATAAACTTATGGATATGCCACTTACTTTTTTTTACCTTATATAGTGCATTTGTAAAATTACATACAACTAAATTTAGAAAATTAGAAAATATTTTTTTAGATTATATATTTTTATATTTTCACATTAAAATACAATATTTAAATTTTATTAAAAAAATACAATACTGAAGGTAAAAATCACAGTGGATTGTCTATAAGCGTATGCACTATAAGCATATGCAAAGACCTCATTTCTTGGGAATTTCCCTCTTTTTATTTATGTTGTAAAATCTTACTATACTTTAAAAAAATTATGGTATCTATTTTTTATAATTTAATTATACTTAAATAATGATATTAGTAATTTGAAAGTAGTTTTCAATAAGAGTTCGTCTCTTGAGAGATGGTATTTTCATAAGTTATGAAAAGATCAAGGATTAAACTGTAATTTAGAAAAAAATTAAGATAAAATTTTGTGTTTAATTTAACAGGTCATAAATTTATAACTATTATATGTTGCATAATATCTTTTAAATATTGCCACTAAATTTTATTACATTTCTATAATTCTAATTTAAACTCGTCTTCCATATGTCTGTGGATAGACTGTCATTCCCATGAATTTGCCTTTGAATAGAGTAAAAATAAATATAGTACGTTGAGGTATGCAAATCTATAATTGCTTGTTAGTGCTATAGTGGTGTTGCTTTCTCTCTCTCGAGCTTTATTATTCAATCAAATGGGAAAAGATGGAAAAAGTTTTGACTCAGATTAGCATACAATATCAATCAGAATAGGGTGGAAAAAACAAAGATAATGGTTTTAAAGGTGGCTACAGAAAAGATAAAAAATAATAATATTATTGTCAAGTTGTCACATTGAACATATTGGTTTTCCAATTATTTGTGATCTGCTAGCTCATGGCTTTTGTAACATGATTTCCACTGAAAATAATGGCCACTCCCAAGAAAACTAAATATCTAAATTGTTAATTGATCAGCCATTTCTCTTAAAGATTTAATTAACCACCAACCCTGCTCTGGAAATTCGTAAAGATATTTTTGCAAATACATAGATATTTACTATATTTAATCTAGCAAGTTTTGTCCTAATTGATATGGTAAAAAAATATAAATTCGTACTAAGGCATAATTGCTTTTGTCTCAATTTTTTTCCATCAGAAATAATATGATTAAAAATAATTTTAAAAATTAGGGGTATTTTAAATATGTAGTGAGCCCATTTAGACTAATTATGACATTACAAGAAAATAATTTTTAATTTTTGCCTTTTTACCTTAGTTATTTGATTTTTGGTCAACAACTGAGGTGAAAATTTATTTTCCTTCAATTCTTTTACGAAAAGAAGTAAAAAAATATATATTTTTACCTCTGTTAAAATAATTGAGGTAACAATATGTAATTTACCTCAATTATGATTTAATCGAGATAAAAATTTCTTTTACATCGAATTCTTTTTTTGCAAAAAGAAGTAAAGTATATTTTCTACCTTGGTTTAAAAAATTTAAGGTAACATGTATGTTATTTATCTCGGTTATAAAGTCGTGAAAATAGATATAAATAATCTAATCGATGGGTATGTGACACCTTTTGTGTTATTCTATACATGTATGAAGTTTTGATCACGACGGTCGACGTCTCACGTGCCGCTGATCCGACCGATAATGCAACTGATGGGCAAGCAAAATTGATTGCGTCTTCAAATTATTCGGTTAAGAAACCATCATTTCACAGTTTAATCTAATTTTATAGAATGATTGGAGTATCCGATTTGAATATGTATGACAGATGATCTTCGATATGAGTATTAGATTATTCAAACAATCAAAATAATCCAAAAACACCAAATAATTTAAAATTATATCTTCCAAATTAAAAGTACTCCCTCCATTCCACCTCAAATTTTATTTTAAAAAAATCACGGTTATCAAGAATCATGTTTGATCGTTAATATGTTTAACTACGTAAAATAATGAAAAATAAAAAGTTGATATTCATAAACTATTTGTTATGAAAAATCTAACTATATCTAAGCTAGATCATCTATGTTGGTTTGTATTTGATGTCGAGCAAGGGCCGACCTTCCAATATCAGAGGTCGAACTTTGGTCATCTAGGAGATCATTGAATACTATACGTCAAACTTAGTTGGTAAGAAATTGGTTGGTTTACTTGAACAAGCATACTTTGGTATGATTAATGGGGTTACACAGTCAAAAGGTACACTTCATATACCCTTCCATGCTGAGTTGATAACAGTTCACCTTTATGTATTAAGGAATAGTAATGAGACTGCAATCAATGTTTAAGAGAATATGTCATGTTTACAAGCACTATATCCAGACTGGCCTTCGAACAAAATACATATAGAGAATTCTTCCACATTTGTGAATTGATTTTATGATTGTTGCAATATGGGCGACATGCCTGGTAAAGTTCGTGCCATTGTAAGAAGGCTGAACTGCACTGTCAAAAGATATCTATGGTATGATATTAATGGTTTTATTTTTGCAACGGCTGAAAAAGACATCAAGGGCACCACGCATAGCAGTGGAGTCTACATTGAATCGGAATCGATGTGACATTCTAGCAAGAAAGACAAAAACCTTATTGTAGTAGCGATGGCCTTTTACAGGGTGATTAAGGAAATTTGGGAGTTAGACTATGTTGACTTCAAAGTTAGGTTTCAAGTGCCAGTGGATTGATAATGGATCCAGGTTTCGTACGGAGAAACCCACGTGTTTCACATTGGTGGAATTTACCCGAGTTGGGTTCGAGGATGACAAGTTCATCTTAGCTGCCCAGACACGCCATGATTTTTGCGTTTGGGATCTTACCAACGATAAGTGGAATGTTGTCCTACATGGGAAGAAGTTTCACTTTGAAGAGGAGATTTATTGGCTCGTCCGAGCGAAATGTCCCGAGTTCCCATATATTTTCCAAGTTTGGGGGATGTGGGTGGAAATTTAGTAGGTAGACGATCACATGGTGATAGATTGTGGGGTTGATGAGAGTGGTCAAATTTCAAGGGTTGATGTTGTCTTGAAAAGGAAAATATAGTGAAGGATATCATCGTACATATCAATATACTTTTGTGTACTGGCCAGTATCCTATCTATTCAATATATTGATATTAAAATATGAACTGGACTTAAATTCAATATACTGCGCTTATCTATTTTCTCCTCCGTTATAACATTTTTTTTGGAAATATTTGAAATGAGAACCAGGATCGAACTTAGTATACAGAACCAGTGCTGAGAAACAGAGCATGTGCTCTGTTTCATCGGAGGCACCGGGATTTGGCATTTCCAGCACTGAAATTATTACCGGTGTTATGTACTTAGAAAAAATTATTTGCATTTGATGCCGGGTTAGGAAAAAGATTAAAAAATATATGATTTAAATCCGCCTTAGCCAACTGCTTGATCTTGTACAAGCACTGGTATTTAACAGTTCCAGCACCGGTGTTGTGTACTAAAAAAATTTGTTAGCATTTTCTCTTAGGTTAGGGGAAAAATCACAAAAAATGATTTAAAGCAGCCTTAGGCAGCTGCTTTATCTTAAATAGGCACCGATATTTCTCAGTTTGGGCATCAGTATTATTATCAGTGTTGTGTACTTAGAAAATTCTTTTGCCCTTGGTTCTCGAGTTAAAAGAAACAGATAAATAGATTTAAAGCAGCCAAGACAACTGCTTTATCTTACATAGGAACCGATTTTGCAAGTCTGTACCGGTGCTAACTGCTGTTATGTATTAAAAACATGACATATCCGGTTTATTTTCAACTTCCAATTCACAAATTTGGAGAATCTACCCTCGAATAACCATCGGTTGATCAACCCCGGAATAAGGTAAATAATCTACAAGATTATTTATCATGAATCCAATGCTATTGGTTAAATGTTGGTACACTTTGCCATACAGTAGGAACTTTGCTCAATGTTGTGATTATGTACATAGTGTTAATATTCAGTAGTTACATATCTATATACCTAGGCTTCTTTTTGTTTCCTTCCAATGTTTGTTGAGTTTTATTAATAATAGTTTTGTTTAGGTTTTTATGATGCATGTAAGGTGTTTGTTAAAAAGGTATAGTGGACTTTGTAGGATATGGAACCAAAAATTTCATTCAAGAGGTAACGCAATGCATCTCCTTCCTATCCGCAGATGTAATACAATATTAAACAGCAGGAGCAGAGGTTCGTTTTTTGAGAAGACAAGGCTACTTGAACGAACTTACAGAACAAGGTGACCTTTTCCGGAGAGAGGAATATAAGAATCTCCCCTTTTGAAGAATTTCTTAGGGCACTTGGATGAGAGAAATTGTGTGACACACCTGCAATGTTTACCTCAGCATGGTAAGTGAGTTCTATGCTAATTTGAAGTGTGGTCCAACATGGTGATAAGGTGTTCTGTAGAGGCAAAATGGTGTAACTAACATCGGAATCCATAAACGATTTATATGAGTTACCAAATGTTCCCTTCGATGAGGCTAAAATATCTTACATTCCACTACCAAACCACTGATGATTGGGATTTTGATGAGGCCACTTTAAAGAAGATCGTTAAGACGGTTAGATGACTGGGAGCTGATATGGATTCTCTTGTCAAACCAGGATGGCCAAAGATTCTGAAGAAACACCTCATGTCCGAGATGAATGGATGGTACCACTTAGTGGCCTCTAGAATAGACCCGACCACAGTGAAACCATAATGTTCACAGTATGAGCTGATGCATCTGTATACAATTAAAAAGAAACTACAATGAAATTTAGGTAGGAAAATGATGCAATCATTAAGACAGGGTGCTGAGAATAATGGTTGTTACACTTTCTGTAGCCTCATCTCAGAATTGTGCACAAAAGTAGGTGTTCCCCGCTATCCACACGACATATATGGGCAACCAATAGGGTAATATTACTGTAGATTCTTTCTTCAAAATGGCTCATGATAATGTGGGTCCTTCATTGGAATCTAGAATCTCGGTGTTGGAGGTGGGTGTCAAAAGTCTGCGGACGGAATCACATTATCAAAGGTCATGGTGCGATCACATGGGTAAGGTTTTTGAATATCAGTTTCTCGATTCAATGAAAGCAGTTGGACCTTTCCCTTCATTCCCAGACCCTGCCGTGGGGCAGAGCGATGTGGGGACCAGTTTAATAGATGTACCAAAATTGGATGAAGATTCGTTCTCTAGATATTTTTCATGATTTTCTATGAAAATTTCGTAGACTCTGTTTTTTTCAGTTTTAAATTTTATAGGGTGCTTAGAATAAATCTATGTTATTTTGCAGACATAATATTATTATTATCATAGGGATCTACGTTTAGCAAGTTTTTATATTGAATTTATCGTGGTAAGCAAATATGATTTCCCTTTACTAAATCGAAACTATTTTCCATAATTTACTCTAGAATATGTACCACACCTTTATAATTTATGCTATAAAAATTCCAATGTAGAAAATTCCTATATTTAGGCCATAATAACAAAAATCATGTATTTCAAAGCAATAAATAAGGTTTTCACCCACGTTTTGGCAACAGTGCAATTTCCCAAAAATGTTGTACAACTTTACTATTTTTAATTTCAAGGATGTTCCATTCACCCAATCATGTCTGAATTGCATAGTTGTGATGACACATTACTAAATTTCAATATGGAATCGCCAATTCTGCATTTCGACAATTTCAAGATTCTTGGAGGGATGTAAGTGCAAAAGGCAAAAAGTTCACTTGTAGGTCCAAATGACAATTTGATCGGATAGATTGGTACATTATGAAACGAAGATGTATATTCCAAGGTCAAATCAAAAAATTATTAATATATTGTGGGAAAATCTTACCAATAATCCTTCCCGTTTGGACTCCCGAACTTCTATGTAACTAAAAGTAAGATACTCTAAGACATGTACTAGTGCTTCGTTACATTTCATGGAAACATATTTTTCTATTAAAAATCTTATACTAACCCCAAGAATACCCAATTTGACGTTAATTTGATACAAACAGAATGGTGTAACGTAGTTTTTGACAATGGTGTAAATTTATTAAAGTTATATACGAACCCTTTTCGAGCATCCATCTGACAGAAATTTGCAACACGAGAAATTTGGAATCTTTAATTGAGTAATTTTAATTCCAATTGTTTATCCACGATAATGGAAATAAAACTCTCCCACCTGGGCAATATATAAATTTTTACAAAATAGTGGGAATTCAAAATAGGCACCAATATGTTGTTAAAATAACCGTTGTTGACTAGTTCAGTGAAAGACAAATAAATATTTGTGCAAAATTTGGGTAGGAAATTCAAATTTTCATCAATTTCATTACAGCAGAGGTTTTCATATCGGTGCTAATATGAAAATATTAATTCCCGCCAAAAATTGATTAGGCTAAAACATTTAGCCCAAATTTAAAATTTTGGCACCAGTATTCAAGATTATAGCATCGGTAATGGGTACCGGCGCTAGGTCCGTAGACAATCAAACTATCAGTCACAGATAAGTAGTCTTGAGCAGCTGTCTTTGAGTTACATAGATCCGGTTTTTACATCCCAGCACCGGCATATATACCGGTGTGTTGACTTAGAATATATTTTCACATTTTGCTCTCGGGTTGGACCAAAAAAATAATTTAAGCAGTCTCATTCAACTGTCTAAATGTTTATAAGCACCAATTTTCCACTTACATCACAGATATTTGTACCGGATTTGTACACTTAGGATGTTTGTGAAAATGATAGAATGTAGTAGACATTTTTAGCACCAGTATAATGGCCGAGGTACCGGTGTTGACTCCACTGATATAAAAGGTGACTGATCACCTCCCTCACATAACCGTCACATTTTTCTCTTCATCGCACTATACCAACAATTTATCCACGTTCAATCTCTACGTTCTCCACCATTTAATCCTCATTTGACCACCATTTTCCCACCACCTCAATCCCACCTCATATAAGATCCCCGAAAAACCCCTTTTTTATCTCTGAACCGGGTTTCTCCACTTCTTCCACTCGGTGCCGACGAAGTCACTAGATTTTCGGCCGGAATATTGAAAGGTACCTCTTGATTATTTCCATTAGTTGGGAACAAAACCTAACTTGCTTCACATTGAATGGTTTTTTTATGAAATTGTATGTGCTTGATGAAATGTATGAATGGACCTTTTTTAATGTTAAATTACATGGGGTTGTTCTTTGTGCGATGTTCAAGTGTGATATTGTTGACCATGTGATGTTGAAGTGTTTTGGGAAAATGTGTGCAATATACACTATGTGTGTGATGTTTGAAGTGTTCAATCCGAGGTGTATGAAATATAGTTGATCGTGTGATGTTGAATTGTATGTTCTAAAATGTGTGAGATATACAATATGTGTGTGATGTTTAAAGTGTTAAATCCAAGGTATGACATATAGTTGATTGTGTGATACTGAATGGTGTGCAATATACACTATGTGTGTGATGTTTGAAGTGTTCAATCTGAGGTGTATGAAATATAGTTTATCGTGTGATGTTGAAGTGTGATGTTGAATGGTATGTTCTAAAATGTGTGAGATATACACTATGTGTGTGATTTTTTAAACGATAAATCCAAAGTGTATGACATAAAGGTCATCGTGTGGTGTTGAGGTGTCATATTGTTGATCGTGTCATGTTGGAGTGCAATTGTCATAAAGTATATTTGTTTATGTTTTAATACCTTATCCATTCTACCGGTATTTAATATGTAGATGCCTCCTAAAACTAAAAGGTGGTAGGAAAGAGGAAGATGCATGGCCCTCCACCCAAACAAACGACTGTGGAAAACAAAGAAGTTACTTCAGAAGGAAAACAAGAGGAGGTTCCACCGGTGGTACCCTTCAAGATACAATTTGAGGAACATGGAGTGGTGCAACATGTGCTCCCGAGAGGAAAGCACCCGAAGAGAAAAAGGGCAATAGCGAAGACAACCCCCTTCGCGATTTCAGAAATGATAACCTTACCAAGGCAGACAGGCAGGCATCAGAGGAAGACTTTTGATGTGAAATTTTATGCATTCATTAACCAATCCATTCGGCACATTTATTATCATTTTTTGTTTGGTTGATTGTTAGTTTTAGTTAGGTTTAAATGACAAAGGTTTTAGACAACTATTATTGATTTTCTTGTCTGAATCCCAGGTTTTATAGACTTAATTGAAGCTAATAGACACTTTGTATTCTCAAGCACCTAGATTTTCCTTTGTGATCTTACAAGTAGGTTGCTCATGAGTACTTTTCATCATTTTGTAGAAGGTCATCCGCGAGGGTGGTAGAAGATATTTGAAAGCTATTCGCAAGATTGGTAGGATATATCGAAGGTTAATTGAAAGGATGGTAGTAGATTGAGTGCCATGGACTCCAAAGTATTGTAGTAGATGGAATTGAGCCCGAAAAAGGCAGATTAGAATTTCAAGAATAGTAGATGGTGTTTACCGGCTGAACTAGCTAGCTGGCACGAGACCATTGCACGAGCCCAGCAAGGTTGCATGACCCGTACAAATAAACACGGGTTGTACAGCCCCAATACGGTCCGTGCACGCCCGTGTAAGTCGCGCCACCAAGTTCCAAAATCACTCCAAAATGGCTAAGTATGGGAGGGGACCATTCCATTTTACAAGCTCTGCACTGTTCCAAGTTCCAAAAGTGAATACTAGTCAACGGGGTGTGAAAAATGGCACGGATCGTGCCGTTCAAATGAGAAAAAAGCTCTTCCAGCTGGCAGGCCTCACAAAACGCAATTGGATGCGCAAATCAGAAGTTTAAGATGTGACACCAGCCAACGGCTCGTGCTGGTCCTTACAGAATGCGCCGACATGGCCTTGCACGGACCGTGCCATGCCATGTTCCCCACGCCAGCATGAGGCTGCATGGGCCATGCCATGCCGTTTGTCCTGCGCTAGAAAGACCTTGCATGGACCATGCCGTTTTTCACTTGCCACAAAAATTGCGGCTGCAATGATTTCTAGGCAATTTTTGGGCCTTTTTCAAGGCCCAATTTCCTACTACTATATATATATACCTATGTTTACTAGGGTTTAAGCTTATGCTCATTTTTAGACTTCAAGAGTATGCTAGAGGGGGAAAGTTCTTCTTTCTCTCTAGGTTATTTTCTCTTCTTCTCTTTATTTTTCTTTTGCTCTAAAGTGTTGATTCCAATGAAATACTTGGGTTCAATGATTAGGAAGTAGTTTATTTACTTGGGGATTGTGTGTGCATTCATGAATTAATATTTTTTTGTGAGATTCCTTAGATCTACCTATTTCTATGTGTTTGTGATTATTATGTTGGCTTGTTGTAAATATTCTCGTGGATTGCATAATTATTAAACTAAGATTGGCACACACCGTAGTCTACTTTCAGGTTGGTGCAATTATTGATACCTCCCGGGGAAGGAAACCTTGATGTGATGGGAGTAATGATAGTTTAAAACCTTGTAGGTGAGTGCATATGGGTTGTCGAGTCAACATTATGATCGACCATATACTAGTAATCTGGCGAGTTGGTATGAAGTATTACAGGTAGAGGTAGCTAGAGTAGCAAACTAGGGTTAGCTTTGCAACCCTAGAACCATCGATATAGTGCTTCACCCCCTTCGCCTTTTTAGGCCTAGGGATAAGCATTCATGGTGTAGTGTCCAGGACGTACTAGCACGGGGAGATTTAGATATGCATAGTAGACAGGACCATTGTTGCACTCCCCTAATTATGGAGGCAGTGCTGATAGATGATTATATGTGCACCGTACGTGACATGTATAAGAAAGTGCTGACCATTGACCACACCACGTGTCATAAACACTAGAATAGGCTTCTAGTTCATGTATATGACTGAATCAAGGATCAAAACAACATTGATCATGTTACGCAAATACTCCCTAAGTGTTAGTTTATATATTTTAATCTTTTGTTAATTGCATGCTAGTAGTTGTTAGTAAACACCCCTCCCCCAAAAAAACTTATATTACCAACACAGATTGTTCCTAACGCGTGATCAGATTGACGGCCCAATCACGGCGGTGTTTAGTTAGCTCTTAGATACCTAATATCTCTGTGTACAACCCCGATCTTGCCACTATCTATGCTTTCGGTAGCATAGTATTAGGAACGGGATTCAACATTACAAATTTCATCTTTGACGGCTCTCTCATGATCAATAGTAGATCTCCCATAAAAAATGTTATTTATTAGCGACGCCAGGGGGGCGGGTCAAATTTTTGCGCTGTTGTCAGGGATGTTAGTTTAAAGGTCTAGTAGCTAACTTGCACAATGTGTTAGGTGAGTAACAATGTTGTTTTTTTTGTTGGTTTTTCTGTTGAGCCTTTGTGATAATTATCTGTGTACTTCTAACCCTTTTACTAGTGTTTCTTCTAGCTGGGTATTGTTTAGTTCCTAGTTTATGGTACATACCTGTGCCACGAACTTAGAGACTTTATACTATCTAACGGAGTACGCAGGCAGTCGGAGAAGATGGATGATAGGAGCTAGAGTATGGGTTCTACAAGAACCGACTTTTGTAGTTGAAGAACCTTTAGAGATAACGGATGCACACTTAGGGAATTGATGGATCCTAACTAGGAGAACCAACATGTATTGTCTTCCCACCTTTTCCACCCAATGTTACTTGTGAGCTTAAGAGTGGCATTATCCAGTTTTTTTTCAACTTTCCATGGAATGACCGATAAAGATTCGAACAAGCATTTTTCATAGTATCATCTAGTTTGTACCAACATAAAGCCGCGGGGAGCCTCAGAGGAGGATTACAATTTGATGTGGTTTCCCTTCTCACTTTGGAATGCGGCCAAAGAGTGGTAATACTTCCTTCCACCGGTTACATTACCTCCTGGATGGACATGAAGCGCATATTTCTAGAGAAATAATTTCCAACTTCAAAGTTTGCGGGGTTGAAGAAGAAACTCTCCAGTATCTCTCAGTTTTCAAATGAATCCCACTACGAGTATTGGGAAATTCTCATCAGGCTATTGGAAAGCTGTCCAGATCATCCGTTCAAGGGGGAAATTTGGTATACTATTTCTTTGAGGGGTTATGTGATGATGATATGTGAATAGTGAATTCCGTTTGCAACTGTTTGATTACGAACAAGTGGCTGAGGTATGCCATGGCACTCTTCAAAGAAATGGCCAATGGAACGAGACAATTTGTTACAAGATCTCGAGTGAAGACTGTGGATGAGCCATCTCGTCTCCTAATCTAGAGGAGCAAGTATAAACTCTTATTTCTATGATGAAGGAATTCATGAAAGAGAGAGTTCAAAAGGTAAAGATTTGTGGCATTTTCAGTCTCGATCATCATACCAATGCTTGTCCATAAGTGACGGAATATTTGGAGGAGGTGAAGGCATTAGACTTCAATGGTGGAAATAGGCAACAATTCAGTAGGGGGGTAACAACAAAAATGGTTCTGTGGGAACCAAAGAGGCAAAAGCCAAGACCCCTATGCGAATATCTCCAACCCAAGGTAACAATATCACACCAACTTCCGTTGGCACAAGAAGAATCAAGTTCAAGGGTACAACCGAGGCGGGAAAGCTCTTCCATAACCCCATCCAAGGAGAGAAGGGCCTTCCAACAACAGTACCTCACTTTAAAAGTCAGACCAAGAAGAAATATTGGAAGCAATCTCTTAATTGGCTAAGAAACAAGATGTTTTCATGGAGCGTACAAGGCGTGAGATTGAAGATCTTGGGATTAGGACTTTTTCAAGCATACAAAATCTTGAAATTCAAGTCGGGCAACTCACCACCGTGTTCAGCCGACTTGAGGCCAAAAAGTCTGGCAAGCTTCCTTCCCAACCGAAGATCAATCTGATAAATGTGAGCGCTTTGAAGCTAAGGAGCGGGAAGGAGATGCGTGAACCCGAGAAGGAAATATTTCAAGAAGATAACTTGGTTGTGGAGAGCAACAAAAAAACTTGGAGGAGCATGAATTGGTTGTATAGGAGGATCCCGTCAAGGAGCTTCCAACACCCAAGGTGCCGGTGAATCTCCCACCGTCTTTCCCTTATGCACTTAGGGGAAGGCTGAAGATGAAAACCACTGATGAGCACATGCGGAAGATCTTTGAGAAGGTTGAGATTAGTGTTCCACTTTTGGACTTAATTGAGCATGTGTCTTCTTATGCTAAATTCTTGAAATTTGCATGCACTAAAATGAGGAACAAACCACTTAGGAAGTTAGGAAAATTGAAAATAGGAGTGGCTACTCTTAATCATAGGAACTTTCCTAAGAAATGTGATAACCCCAGCATGTTTTCAATTCCTCCTTAGGTGGTAAATTGGTTTAAAAAAATGCTATGATTAATCTAGGAGCATCTATCAATGTCATCCCTTTTTTTTTATGAAAACCTAAACATAGGTGAACTTAAGGAAACTAAGGTAATTTTCCAATTAGCTGATAACTCCCAAGCTAGCCCTCGAGCTTTACTTAAGGACGTAATGGTTAGAATAGGAAACTTCCTGTTTCCTGTGGATTTCTATGTGCTTGACGTAGCGCATGATGGTGGTGCATCCTCAATTTTATTAGGGAAACCTTTTCTTAAAACGTCAAGGACTGGGATAGATATTCATTGAGGAACACCAACCCTAGAGGATGATATTGATAAGGTGGGGTTTTATATTTATAAATATAAGCATGATTCATCTAATCCCTCTCTTGTGTGCAAAGGCATAACCTTGTGTGATGAACTTGCTCAATGTGAGAACTCTTGGATGATTGATAATGATGATTTCCTTGATGAAGCTCTTGATGATAGTGATGAAGATAGCCTAGATGATGAGATTCTTGATGAATATGTTAGTGATGAGAAATATTATTCCTCGCATTTAAATTGTGACGATCATGTCGATGAGACTTATGCTTTGCATGACGTTAGTGACAACTTATCTATCTTGGATTTTTTTTTCTATGCTCACTAACATGAAGTGGTAAAACATCCTCGACCACCTCCTAAACCGAAGGAAATGTCTAAGGACTCGACATTGGATAGGAATGGATATTCACTCTTCTTGGCGAGCAAAGAGCTAAAAGGTAAGGATGGAACCTTGTGTAGACCTCTTCACAAGGATGTCATCATGGGCGCAGTTGCTGATGGCGACCCTGGAGACCCAACGGTAGGTTCTTTTAATTGAAATGCATGAAAAATAAATAAGTCGTGAGGACGACAATAAAAAATATGCGCTCTTTCTTGCTTCACTTTTCATATCTTTTTGTAGATAGATTTTTACATTTCTTTTTGTGTGACAAATGATCTTGGGATGAAACTCTTGTTGATTGATAATTTTTGAGTTCAAATCTCGTGTTTTTTGGGTGTAAAAATTGGATTTTTTGGGTGACTAAGTTTTCGGAAAAGGAGAAGGAACTAGGGAAAAGGGGGTTCCGTTCACGGGAAGCCTCGTGCTAGCCCCCTTCAACACGAGGCATGCCTCATGTCAGGAACCCTCAACACCAGGTTAGCCTCGTGTTAGGCACCCACAACACGAGGCTGGCCACATGTCAGGCCTCGCGTGGCTGCAATTTTTGGGTCGAAAATTCAGATTTTCAATATTTTGAATTTCAAGCAAAAACATGCATTTTGGCCATATTTCAGTAAATATTTCATTTTAAAATTTTGATTGGCTATAGAATAGCATATCAAATGATGCAATTTTTTGCTAATGTATTAAGATGGATAGGATGTATTTACTGTGAGCGGGGTGAGAAATTGGAAGAAAGATCTTGGGACATTTAACAAACATTGTGGCATAGCGAGTAATGCTCATAATGATGCAACTCAACAGCTGAAAGGCTTTTTATTCAAAGGAAGAGTACCACACATTCTTTGCTGGCAAATGGGCGTGAATCAGATATTGCACATCGCACACGTTTGACAGCCGTTTTGGATATGACACAGTTCTTTCTAATCAAGGTTTATCTTTTCGTGGCCATCATGGGGGGTTGGATTTTCTCAATAAGGGAAGTTATCTTGAATTGGTTGAGTGGTATTGCAATGGAAATTATGTTGTTTCTAAAACAATTAATGAAAGTGCTTTTGCAAATTGCAAGCTTACATCCCCTAAAGTTCAGAATGAAAATGAAAGTGTTTATGCTGGTGAGGTAACAAATGCTAACCTTAATGGCATTGGATATAGTAAATTTTTTCTTATTGTTGACGAGTCTAGATATGTATCAATAAAAGAGCGAACGAAGATTTTTTTGAGATATATCAACAAATAAGGATGCATTCTTGAACATGTTCTTGATCTCGTTCATGTACGTAGCACTTCAGCTATTAGTTTGAATAGTCCTATCAACGAACTATTTGCAAAGTATAAATATCATTGTTGAAGTTAAGAGGTCAGGGATATGGTGGAGTCTCAAATATGGGAAGAGGGTATAATAGATTGAAAACTTTGATATTGAAAGAAAACTAATCTACAAGGTATGTCCATTGCTTTTCTCACCAACTCCCATTGGTTACTGTTTCTACTACTTATAGTACTCGATCTATGGATGAAATTTTCAATTATCTTAATGCTATTTAGAATTTATCTGGAGATTCATGTAAAAGAAAATTCATACTTCATGAACTAGAACATAGTAGAATTTCATAGGCATTGAAGGATAAGGACATTGAGAGTGGAAGAGGCAAAAATCAAGAAACTAGTTTAGAAGGCTTGTGGATACTCGTTGGAGATTAGATTACTCTACTAATATTCGTTTCATGACTATGTGGTGTTCTATTTTGAACGTGTTTGGAAATAACTTTGAGGATGGTCAGAAAGATGTTAATAACTTTTCAACGATGAGCTTGATTGATCATATGGAGAATTATAAATTTTTATTTGCGATGTTTTTTATGAAGCATTTGTTGGGAGTTATATATCAATTGTCCCTTGCTTTGAAACGAAAAGATCAAAATATTATGTTGGCTGTGAGTTTGATGAATACAATAAAGTATGAGTTGAAGCAAATCAGAGAGAATGGTTAGGAGGAGTTATTGAATGAAGTTAACACATTTTGTGTTAACCATGAGATCCCATTAGACATTATGGAAGATGAATGGAGGAATCGTGGTTTTTCTAGACGAAGAGGAGAAATAATAACCAATTATAATATATCGTGTTGACGTTTTTCTTTGAGTATTACTTTTCTATTCACATACTTCATTTGATTCCTTTTATTTTCCTTGTATTTTTTCTTACTTCATTGCTAAATGCTAACCTTTTTATTATTTGAATAGTAGGTTTTTGATAGGATGATTCAAGAAACACTAGTGCAAAATGGGCCATTAACAACGTGATTGAGCGGCATTTTTATAAACCAGCTAGACACCGTCATCCATTATATATTTTGATATTGGAAGAAATTGTCACACTGAAGAGAGGGAGATGGACGACTACATGCAACAATTCAACGATGGATAGAATTAAACTATTGTGCTATGTGTGGTTAGAATTTATGGGTTGTTCATCATTGAGAACATGTTCTTGTCATGGAACAGGTGATTAGAAGGCTTAACCTGTATCAGAATCATTTTATGTATTAAATCTTTGGACTTTTATTATTTTGCCATTACTGGTTTCGAAATGGACATCGAATTCAGAACACATTAATGTTCTAAATTTGGAACATTAACGGCGAAAGTACATCTCACTCATGTTTCAAATTTCCAATTTTGGTATATCAATCATAAAATTATTACCTTGGTTATTGGAATCCATTTTTTCTTTGCTTAACATGGCGACTCACAATCATGGTAAACTTGATACTGAGTCCATTGAACTATACACATTTGTATTTTTTCTGACCACGTACTCTAACAACACCACAATAGTAATATGACATTACAATCCCATCATCAATCCCAAAATGAATAAAATTGGTTTATATTTTTACTAATTCTCGGGTGTGTAATAGAGACATTTTTTAGGGAGAACATAGGTACAATGTGACTAGTTCCAAGTCTCCGCTAGATGAAGAGACATGTCCAAAATCTAGCTCCTCTTCATCTTCACTTAACAAAATCTCAATTTCTTTATCCCAAGGGTAAGTTTCTTGCTCGGTCCCCAATTCCTTCACCTCTGTCTGTAGGGCTTCCATTTGGCTATTGTAGCAAGCAATCTTCTTCCACTTCCACAAAAATTCTTTCTCAATTCCTACACATGAACACGATATAATTCAAAATTTTAAAGATAAAAACTACGAATAATAATGAATGGTGCATGAGTCAATATCTGCCTATGACAATGCCCCTGTCTCCAAATCTCTAGCCCTTTTTGCATCTCTAATCTCTACCCTGGAACCAACATCATCTTGTATTTGTATACAATTTGGGTAGTTTCAGGGAAATCCATTTCTGGTCGTAGTATTCAAGGCACAATAGGCGGTCTGTGTGTACAACACCATGCTCTTTGATCATCATAGTGACCAAACACATGTAAAGGAATTCCTTATTCATTATGGTGACAACTTTGTTCTTGTAGGACAATATTATAAACTTGAGATTTATTAGTTTCTTCTCTGTAACGTAATAGAATATAATAAGGCTTCCAATGGAGGGCTCGCACACATGCTCCACCCTCTCCCTGATGGAAGCACATTCATGGAAACTCATTCAAAAACCAACCATTGCTTCAAGGTCAACATTGACAAATCATATTTGTCCGCCTACCCAGCCCTCTCACGCAATATCCTCAAATACTTACGCCTTATTTCTATTGGATACCATGGTTGAGATTTGTCTTTGTTGGCCAACATTTTTTATGGAAAATCCCATAAGGTCCATCCGGGATAGTGGGGTATAAAAAATTAGAGCCAATCCAGGGACACCGGTTTTTTCCCAAGTTTGCATGAAATTGTATTACTTCGTCTGGGTGGGTTGGACTATCCATCGTAAATAGGTTAAGAAAATAATAGGGCCAAAATAATCCAATATGTATCCAAAATGCAAATCAAAGTATGGAATTGAGGTTCAACACTTTGGCTGCAATGCATTTCTTGCGTACCTATTGAATATAACGCTCCTCTGCTACCTTGTTAAAGAATTCCTGAATGGTTGTGAGCTCCTAGAATGCTCGTGACCCCTTTGTCTTCTGCTGTACCTAGGGGTGCTTATCGAGCGAGTCGATCGCGAGCAGAGGGTTGCTCGACTTGACTCGAGAACTTTTTTGGCCTTGCTCGACTCGACTCGAGAACTCGCGAGTTCCATTACAACATGCTCGAGCTCGTCAAAATTTATTGTTGCTCGATTGCTCGACTCGAACTCGAGGAGCTCGACTCAAGCTCAAAATGCT